>JAGTJP010000087.1:0-109488 GCA_020744175.1 Auriculariales sp. MPI-PUGE-AT-0066
GAATCAAGCTCATGAGTAGAAGAAAGGCTGTGCCGGTGGTCGGAGTTGAAATGACAAACGCATTCTTGTCCTCCTCTAAACATCTGACGATGTACTCAGAATCTGCGCCCCCCATCTTATCGACAAATTGGCCGAGTCCTCTAGTAAATTTGCCGTTTGAACACTTGCAGGAGGTATTTAGCCATGTTGCTCATGCTACGGACGATCCGTGGGACGAGCATAAACCACCGGTAGACTGCGACGTCCCCCCGCGCGCGCACCGTGGACGACACTGACCTGGACCTCGCCCTAGGTGACGGCCCAGTGAAGCGGCATCACAACATGCCCTGCACTCACTGCAAGACGGTGTCGGCAGAATACACTTTTAACAGCAACGAACGGCGCAACGTGCGATCTAACAGGTGGTGGGATTCTAAAATGAAGCTGACAGAGCTGTTGCTCACTGCATTAACTAGTTACGCCGAACGTCTCGAGGAACGGCTAGTAAAAGTAGAACAGCTGCTTCACCAGGTTCGAATACGCTACATAGTTACGTTTGGCTGCTGAAAATTAGTTTGCAGCACTGCCCTGAAGTAAAACTATTGCAAGAACTCGGCGCGATTACTGTAGGACCTCTTCTCCAGACCGACGCTGGGATCTCGCTGTCGGAAAATGCCTCATCGAGCGACGATGACGATGACTGGTTCCCACCTCAGCTTGAAAGGCTTGGAGGCGTCAGTGTGAATGATGCCTTCATCCAAGATCCAACTGCATATGGACTATTACGCGCAGCGTCCCTGTCAAGTGGTCATGACATTCGCTCACCGAGTACCCGCAATAGATTCATAAAGCGGCCCGAGTATTGGAAGGTCTCACAGGTATGTTAAAGCAATTATTTGGGTCGGATGTTGTATGCTGATGTGTTGCCTCAGTACGAGCTTCGCAACTGGCAATCAAACAATTTCACGCCTTTCGACCACAACTGCCGCCACCCGATGAACTCGACGCCTAGTAGAACTATACTTCCGACATATCAACCCTTTTATACCGATTGTCCGACATCTGGCGCTCAACCACAACATTTGGTCATCCGTCGACTCCGCTGGATGTTCTCTCAGCATCAGCTACCCTCCAAATCGGAAGCACCGGGGATGATAGTGTGAAAACTGGGTTAGTTCACTCTCCTGATCATTTCGCCACTACGCATGGTCAGGGGTGTGCCACCTCAGGATGTTAGGATCAACCGACTCATATGTATAGGCGTTCTATTCTGTTATCTTATACTCGCATTGCACTTTGGGCTCCCGCGTATCACGTCGCAATATAAGACGACAATAATCTCTGACAGAAACAAGTGGCTTAATTGCAGCTCCTGAAAAATGATTGGTGGGAGGCTAGGGAGTATCCGTGACAGCATGCTCACACACGTAACACCCGCAAACAAACAAACAAAGTTGTTCATATTCAATGAAAGAGTTCAGAGGAAGTACTTTTTCAGCGCTTCCGGTACGTTGAGTGGCTTGAAGCCGGGCACGAGTTGGTTCTGGGGTTCACCCACATGGGCTAAACCTTTCTCCGCAGAAATCAAAAGGAAGTCGACGAAGGCAGCCAGACCTTCACGCTCGACTTTCTTCTCCGCATCTTCAATGCTGCGCGAATTCGCGGTGAAGCTCTCGCCGTACACCTCGCCAAAGATCTTCACGAGCTCGCGGAAGCTCTGCCGGTCGCCCTCTACCCCGAGAGTGGCGTTCGAGAGTTGTTCCAGAGGTAAGTGCGTAAGGGTATAGGCCGTAAATCGTGCAATATCTGGGCGCGTCGTGAATGAGACTGGAGTGTGGCCCTCGCCGACGAAGGATATAGATTTCTTCGCGATGTCAAACCCTATGTGCCTAAATAACATGTCATCAGTAGGAGTGATACGCTTATTGAATGATAAACGTCACTCACGGGGTAAATATAATGTCGGAGAAGAATCCTGTAAAGTATAGGGTGTATGCAAGCCGATAGCTGGAGGTGCTTCTGCAGCTTGACCTTGCCTCCGGCGGCACTGTTATCAGAGAGTTCGCTGGTACGAAGCCCAAACTCACTGCAGAGACAATCAGAATAAACTCAACGAAAGTTTAAGTAGACGTACGAGGGCACAAACAGCTTCACGCCGGCCTTCTTAGCCGCGGCCGGCTAACGGCGTTTGAACGGCAAATCCAGCACCAGCAAGAACAGAGACAACCGCTTCAATGCCTTCCAGTGCCTTCAGTAACGAAGCTCGCTACTATAGTCGACTTGGCGTGCTTCAGCTCCAGGTGGTAGCTTTGAGTTCGAGTCTGGGCGCGTCAATACGGCAACCTTAGCACCGACAGCGACGAGTTCCGATGCGATGAGGTGACCAAGTCCGCCGGTACCTCCGGCAACGGCAAACGACGTGAAAGTTGCGGCCGACATGGTGCTGTACGAGGATGCGTAAAGCGTGAGGGAGGGGTTGGAGTGATAGCAGAGGACAATGGTGATGAGTTGTATTTGTACGGTAGAAGAAGTTCTGAAACCGGTTAGCCGCAGCCCCAAATGTCGCAATTTTCGTGTACGACTATTACGCGAGTCTTCGCAACTTTGACGATCCGCATGCTGACTGAAAGTTCACAGACTTCGTAAGCTTCACTGAGTCGTGCTTGATCTATCTTCCGCCATGTGCGGTGAATGGCAGCAGCATGGGCCTGATGCCACTTGTACCAAAAGTGATACATTTCAGGAGTTTCAATCTACCGCTGCTGCTGGTAAGCGGAGCGCAATAAGGAACTAAAGTATCGACAAGGATCAGGAGCCCAATGTAGAGAAGATCAGGGTAGGGTGTTGTCAGGTACATCGCAATCTCAAACTTCTGGAGTCGCGGGCTCGACAGGTAGGTGCTGTCTAAGCAAAATTTGACGCTGCGCGTCTTCAGTCATTAATATCGATGTATTGTAGATGAGATGAGATAGACGGGGGTTCCATCGGCAAGATAAATCACGAGCCTGAAAAGATAATTTAAGCATGATGTGGAAGCAACGCTAAGAGTTTGTTTACGAGTGCGAGAGGTACAAACCTCCGGAGGAGAAGAACCGGAAGTCGCCGCTTCAAAATTCGCTGTTGGAGAAGTATTGCCGATTTGCCAAAGACGTCTCCACAACGCGCTTGTTAAGCTTGAAACTATAAATTTGAATTTATTTGAATTTATTACGCGAGTTCAGACAGCTGATGGAGGCGAGCGCAAGTACTGTTCAAGCAGCGATGGGACTCGATTCGACGGAGAGAAGACGAGGAGCGTTGATAGCGTTGATCTCTTGCACAAGTGGCTTAGTCTCCAATTCTATGCTCTCCTCTGTTCCGCCGTGAGCGAGTCAATTCACGACGAACTGCGACTAGCGGATAACGCACCGTCACTCTCAACGTCAACCGGCTCGTGCGAACTCAAAACCTTAGGGCTCCACATGCGAAGGTTGTCTCTGAGCAGCTGTACAATGAGCGTCGCGTCCTTCTCGTGCTCCGGCAACATCTCGTCAAGCGCCTCCTCGACCGTGCCCTCGGACAACGCTCGCTGTGCCGTGACGAACGCCTTGTCAATATTGCCGATGATCTCGAACTCGAACACGCTGATGTTGAGCGCAAGGCCAAGGCGCACGGGATTGGTTGGGCTGAGATTAGACGACGCAGACGACGCGGCGTCGTACGCAATGCGCGCGCGGGCAGCCAGAGTGGTGCGTTCGGGCGAGTCGGGAGCGCTGAACTCGGCCAGGTAGCGCAAGTAGTCACCGGTCCTGCTCAGAGCGGTGAGTCATTTGAGGTGCGTGGAAGCAGAACGAGGAGCTGACATTTTGTGGTAGAACGTAATAGACTCAGTCAGCACGCTGCGTGGCAGCAGACGATTCTCGATAGCATCTATGGCCTCGTCGCACAAATCAACCAGTTCCTTCATTATGCCCCTCTGACGAAGCGCACGAACAATCGTCAGCTAGTCGGTCGAGAATAGCAAGCACCGGCAGACCTTCATTCCCTGCAAGAGTGCACGCTGATTGTCGTCTTGAGGTTGATAGCGGTTGCCCAGTTCGCTGAGACGACGGAGAGCCGCGCGCTTAAGACCAGCGACTTCTTGTATGCAACACTGAATAGGTTCCTCTGCACAGAACGAGATGAACTTAGAGTGTGGGCATCGTCACTATTCCGCACACCTCATCGACAGTGAACTCCTGCTCATATCCCGAAAGAACACGCACAAAAAGAACCATTTCTGAAGATTTCATCATTCAGTCATGGTATCAAATGGTATCGTGAATTAATCAGACCTTCGTAGCGCGCCGCTTCCTCCGCCGCGCTGCACAAGTAGACAGCTCCTCGCGCGACATTGGAGACATGTCCTGAACGTTTGCGGGAACGCAAGGCGGCATAGCGAGTGAGCGTGAACCGTGAGTTGTAGTGGCGGGAAGGAAAGAAGTGGGACGCACTAGTTTGCATTAGTTCCTGCCACACGGGAGCGATCGTCGGCCGGCAAGGCGCCGCAAATCCGCCTTGCACATCGATAGACTCACTAAGACTCAGCCTCACGGGATCTCAGTATCAGCTATCCCGTGGCGGCACGTAGCTGTATTAATACGGTACGAGAATGGGCTATCTTGAGAAGGAGACATGCCCGCTAGCGGATAAAGCCCAAGCTGCTGCCTAGAGGAGTTTGGCAGAGCGAACACCCAATTCGCGACATCCTGTAGTATAGTGTGAATCTAAAGTATGGACATGGTGAGTTGTATCTTCTAAGCGTTCTTTTCGCGGCATTGCAGCTTTTTTTGGTTGACCATTAATCCTTGTGGATTTCAATGCCTTTCGGTGCACCCATCGCCGTCTTGCAAATGTCATAAATGAGAAACTGCCCAGCGACAAGACCAGCCGTCATGATACACCTAGGTCCAAGGCCAGCGAACAGACCACTCGGTCCTGCCTGAACAGACAGTTAGCTGAAAGCTGCAGATCAACGAGAAACTGCGAACCTGCTTAGCTAAAGCCCACAGACGACCTAGCATCGGGCCCACTGGTCCGTGACCTTTATTTATCTGTAGCATCAAGAGATCAGTCCAGCCACGCCTGAGAAAGCAAGTGATATAGAGAGCGGACCTGGCTCAACAAGGTATCCGCAGGGTGGCTCAAAACGGCCGCAGCCACGCCAGCAGTCAGACCGCTCCCAAGCGAAATCGTGAACTTCTTCATGCCAGTCAAGTTGGCCTAACATGGTCGGTCGTTGGCAAGAAAACATTGTGATCGTCTGCTCGCTGTCATTTACGCACCTTCTGCTCGTCGGTCATGCCGCGGACCGCAATCTCGTGGCACAACTCGTTCACTGTGAACTGGCCAATAGCATACGGTATTTGCCTGCAGAGAATAGCGAGTTTAGATACAACGTCGGGCCAGCACGACACACATACTTGAACAAAATGGGCACGAATCCTGCGTATAGCTCAGCCAGACCGCCTTCCCGCGCCATGCGAGCAAAGCCGGTAACAAGACCAGTTGCGTAGGTTCTGTCGCTGACGAGTCGGATACGGGTAGCTTCGAGAGGCGTGAGCATGATGTCTGCGAAGAACCTTTGAAGAATAAGTTCATGTACGCGCATTTTTAGAGTAAATATGGGACTTACTCGGCAACGCTCGCTCCACCGAGGTAGATTGCTGTTCGGTACTTCACGGCCGTCTCCTGGTCGCCGGCAAGAGTGACAAAGCTCTTCTTCCAATATCTGCAACCTCATGAGAAAATGCTCGAAATAAGTCGAGTACGGCAACCTACTCATAGCCAGCGAACTTTGCACCGCCCTGCACAAAGTAACCGACTGCTGTCGGTCCAAAGCCTGTGAGTAGCCCCTGTGAATTCGGGGAAGGTGACGAGCATTCGGTCAGCGGCTGACATAAACTTCGGCGAACGAGCGATCATGGGCACCTTGGGACCTTCTGCAGCTACAATCTTGCTCCCTGCATTGAAGAGCGAATGCTTGGCCAACGCAGGGTCAATCTGGATGCGAGTCTTCACGACGTCAATCGCTGCGTACGGTGGAGGGAGCTAGTAAGCGCATTGCCGATAAGGCGAGGGCAAGAGATTACGGACGAGTCATCGCGCCGTGCGTGAGCGTTGCGCATAAGGCTCCGGCCAAGAAAAACGATGCGTAGTCCCGAGGTGTGAACGAAGGAACAGGGCTCGCGGCTGGGGATGACGATGGTGTCTAAGTAGAGAGCAAGTTGGTCGTATCAGAACCCATTCAGAGTGTTGTGGATTACGTTGCTCACTGGAGTTGGCGCAGCTTCCCTCTTGCTCGCATTACGCGGCATCGCGGATGGTGGTACTGGTACTTGATTCGAATCTGCTGAAGATGCCATGGTCACGAGTAAAAATGATTCGTTACGCTGAAGGCCGGAGCGCAAAAGGAGCGCGTGCGACGTGGGTCGTGTGCAAACTGCGCGTTGCAACACAGCGCAAAGCGGCCGATTTAAGAGGCGCGGCACGAATAGCTTAGGAGCCCACGACGTCACACGCGCCAATTCCTCAACGGGAGGCCGGAAGAAGCCAAAATACGTCCGTAGACATGTGTCATGCCGCGCCCGGTGTGCCGAATCACTTCCGTACGTTGGGTCTGTAACACACGCGAAGTGGACGATGAGAGCGCACTATCGGAAATTGCCGTATTGTGCGGAGCATGAAGTTTTACTCGGCGACAGCCGCTCGCAGCTCTTCCTCCTGTTTCTTTCCCGTCTAGACCAAGTCTACAACTCGGTTTACGTGAGCGTTCGGAGGCTCTTTCTGTGATAGACCCTTCTACCGCGCAGCTCCATGGGCTTTGTTACCGCAATTGATCGGGGACTTCACTTCCGTTCGTTTGCTCGCTCCCTTGCTTCTTCCGCTATTCCCGGCAGCGTGGCCGTTTAGCCCCAGATAGCTTATTTGGGCTCGCGTAAACTGGAAGGCGATGCGGTGCGGCAAACAGGTCGCGGGCTTTGACATCCGTCCAATCGCGAAATCTGCTTGTGTTTGGGCGCTCCTATTATGATGACATAAAAGCAGCTCCGGATGCAATTGTGCCACCGCATCCCTCTCTCCACACAGATACACACGGGCTCGTGCCCTAACGGTGAGTCTAGCGAGGACATGAAGTTGAACGCAATTGTGCTCATTTGCCAACAGTTAACGAATGATGATGGCGGTCTTAAATCTGACCATTGGGCTGCTGGCACGTGCGGCAGCGGCGTCTCCGCTGCCAGGCGAAGATTGCACCGCGTACCCACTTTTATCCCACTCGAAACTCGAAGTCCAGGGCGTAAAGGATGCCTTCAGCATCGTTGGAGTTGTCAGCGGTTTCCTGGCTATTATCGTCTTTGCTTGGTCCGTCGGCGGCAGCGTGCGAAAGATGCTCCGCGGGTGTTGGCTCTCGCGTGCAGCGGGGACTCCAGCTGGTCCGCTGACCCCCTTCCCCGCGGTCATGCTCTCGCCTTGGGGACAGCCTCGGGCCTGGAATGCACGGTAAGCACCTGAAAATCTCACCTTCTTTTGACGGGCTCCAAACCATTGCTTCCTCAGTGAGCGGGTTCCTGAACCTGTATACGCCGGAGGAAGTGCTGGCCGCAATATCGTGTTCGAGCTTAATTCCTTGCCTGTTGCGCCGGGCTGTTGGGATTACGACGCTTGACATGCCACCCACTGCTGTCTCCCGTCACATTCAGCTCCCCGTGCACCGGCCTATATGACCGCGCACAAGGATTTGAAAGCGACAACATTCCCTTTTATGCCCTCCATCTCGCTTCATTTCAGTCTCGGTGAATTTGCTATCTCATCTTGCTATCCTGCTTTCAAAGGCCTTGCTTCAGTTCATGTACGCTCGTGTACGACGCTCAAAGTTTGCCTGCGAGCCGGACATTGGTGTCATGACCTGGACCTCGCGGTCCATCGTCTCGTGCTATCTCTGCTACAATTCCTCATGCTAAACGTGACCAAAATTTCGAGAAACCCACATGGTGTCCCACAGCCTCCAATACTTCGCCCTTCCGGTGCTCGTTACTTCCCTCGACATCGCAGAGCATTCAGCCGCTGTTGGCTGGCTGACAGGCTATTCGTCGCTCGACGTTGCCTCTCAGATAGCCAACTCGCCTTCAATGCTGTGCTCTGTCTACTCTTTCATGTTCGCGAGTGGTCCTCGTCCTAGTTTTTGTCGAGTTTGTCTTGAATAGAGCCACATCTTTTTTAGTGTTCAGTTAACAGTCGTGCAAGGTAAATAGCATGAGGTCGGGCCTAGTTGCACCTTAGAGTCATACCTCTCACTCCTTGATGTTCAACGCCCCCATCAACAACTGCGCAACTCTGAACCTCATACGAGTGTCCATGCCGCTCCCACAAGCACGCACAGTTCCGAGCCCCGATCATGTCGCCGCCGAAGCGACTCTTGCTCTGATTGGGTGAGTTACACCACCATTGCCTTTATCTCATTGCTGGGGTTCGGGACCATCCGCTGACCAAGCGCGCGGTGACCTTCTGTGCTTGAGGCAGGGATTATCAGGCGCACGGAGCCTGTCCAACGCTATATCAGCCACCACGCCGTGATGTTATCGCTTCCCACATCCTAATCTCTTCTCCCTCTCAGTGACCTTGTTCGGTGGCAGCAAGACCTGGTGTGCACACTCGTCCATCAGTACGTCTTGCACATCTCGAACGCCACTGAACTAACATTCTGATTCGTAGCAATGATCCACTCCAGGGTCGCCTTTGCCGCCGCCGCAGGTTGGCTCGCAGTTGTCCAGATTGGCTTGGGGAACGTTGTGGTAGCCCACGGCCTAGATGACTGCGCCGTTGATATTATGCCAAGACTCGGCGTACCCCAGCTCGGCGGCGCGATTCCTCATCGCTCCGCGTCCGTGCCCGCGCACTTTCCCACGATTACCCCGCTTCCCCGCGAGACCGTCTTATTGTCTCAGGGTCCGGGACCGTCTGCTAGTGGTACGGACGCGGAGCCCGCCAAGAGCGTTTTCGCTGTTCTCGGAGTCATCAGCGCCTGCATGGGAATCCTCGTCTTCGCTCACTCCGCCGTGCGTCGCGTCCGCAGCTGGATCATGCCCTCGACTCCCACGCCCCAGACCACTGTGACACTTCCGGTCCCTGTCACTGCCCGCAGTTCCGCCACCGTATACAATAATTGGACTCCCTTCTGTCCCGTGCAACGTGTTAGAGTGCGCGTTTCAGATTCAAACCCGGTCGTCATCCCTGCGCATGGGTTCCAAGGTCCAGTGTTGTATGTGTTTATGCCGCCCTAGCTCTCTCTCTTTCTACGTGCCATGTGTCGATTCAGCTCTGATAGTACATTCTGCAGCATATCTTCAGGAGTTCGAGACCGCTTCTTGGCTTCTTACGACGCAGTTCAGCTCGCGCGTCTGTATGCTCTCCCAGCCGGACCATCTTGGTCCACGGAGTTGTAGGTCGATCAAATTATGTGTATACTCTTTCTCTTCTCCCCAAACGGTGTTTCTCTCCCAAATTTCGCCTTCTCGGTGTAGTGTCACAATTACCTCTACGCTTCTAATCCCGGTGTCTCCGGCCTTCTCCTTTGTCACCCAATTCTAGCAACCATGTTCCCACCCTATCCGCATCTCCGTCGTCGCTGTTGTCCCCCGGGACGACAGGCTGCTCTGTTGCTCGTCTGGCCTTGCCAGCCGGGTTAGAGAGCGGCCCTTCGCGGAGAGTGTGCGCTGACTTGTCGACTCGCTGCCTCGCTATCCCGCTCTCGCTGCCTCGTCGTTTCGGATCCCGACTCGCGCTCGTGCCTCTGCCTGCGTCCCGCGTCCCCGTGCTCCGTGTCTCTTGTACGGCTCTCACTCTCCGCATCTCCTGTCCAACCTTTGTATCCTCAATCACCCAATCGTCTGCTTCCAACTTCCGCTCCATATTGTCAAGTTTCGATGCCCTCAATCCGCACAGCCGCGAAATGTACTGTCTCACACACTATCGTCAATGTATGATGTCCATGATCGGCTCTCATTCTCTGTTACAAGATGGGCCGTTGAGAGGACATCACTACAAGATCGACTCTCTGTCTCTGATGAGACGGGTCGTGGGCACGAAAGTGAATGCGTGCTACGAACTACACAGAGAGGAGGGCAAAACGATGGGTGGAGCGCGATTGCTCAGCGTTTCCAAAGTAAGGCTGCAAACCGAGATGGCTTGCAAAGGCAAGAACGCGAGATGCTCAGCGATATGCCAAGGCAGCCAGGGAAAGATAACAAAAGATAGAGGTGCATCGCCCGATTTCGCGAGTTGCTCAGCGGGTCACGTGGCGATGCGGATGAAAGAGAGTGAAAGTGGGACAGCAAGCGGCTGTGCGGGGTACGGACAACGAGGGCAAGGGCTGCGCGCATGCAGAAAGGTCGCGAACAGTTCAGCGGCATCTTCCAACAGAACGCAGTAGTTACGTCTCGCGTATCCAACAGTTGAAGAGTTGCTCGTCAACAAGGGTTCACCATCGGACGACTGCGGACAGCCATAGGGATGTCAGTCATTGGGGGCTGAAACTGCAGCCGAATACTCACCGATGTGAAGCTGGTTCAACCCAGCAAGCACCAGCGCCACGATCGTTGCAATGCTCGAGATGTTCCCGATCAGGAGGGAGAAGCGTTGAACATCTTTGCGATCGAGGAAGGAACTGTCCTCATCGTCAACGGCTACAATGGCTGGGCGAGTCGTTGACGTTCGATCGCGCAGCTTGTCGGCAGCGTCGGAAGCCAGAGTGTTGAGGGATGGGATTGACTCGGAAGACTCAGGCCCGTCGCAGTCAACATGTCGTTGGCCGTCAGGAACACACGCGGCGGATGGGGATACGTCAGAACCCCCGGCGGCCTCGGAAGTCCCTTGTCCGGTTGATGAAGCCAGTGGTGTGGTCGAGGTGCGCGGCGCGGCAGATGGTGTTTCTGTTCGCAAAGAGTTCACTGCGCACCGGCGGTCATCAGCCCAACCGCGACATGATCGGGGGCGCCATGTCAGAGCTCACCATCGACAAACTCCGTCGACGAAGCCGAGGGCTCATCTTGCGCGTGTAGAGGAACGGCTACGACAACAGCCAAGAAAGAAATCAAAACTAAAAGGACGAGCGTAACCTCACGACGTCTGCCAGCGTCGAATTCAGCCACACGCGAATCGAACCTAACAAATGAACGAACCTCATCATCATTAGTGGATTAGACTTGTTTGGCCGTTGATGATGAGACGGTGGGACGTGTGAGGGGAGAAGGGAAGCGCGGAGGGGAGAAGGGGAAGAGGAGGGAGGTGAGAGGAAGAGGTAAGGAAGAGGGGTAGTGCTGCCGCGGCTTTTCAGTGAACGCGCGACCGCACAGCCTGTGCAAACAGTCTCCGCATATTGGACGGGATTGAACAGTGCCCTAAGAGTAGCGCCAAGATTATTAAACACCAGAAAACCTCCGCGCTGTGTGGAGGTAACAGGTCTGGGTTGCCGGAGCAAAGGTAACAGCAGGTTTCTAAAGTGGAGAAGAGAGATCGAGGCGCGTATTAGTAATGTAGCCGAAGTTCAGATTCAGTGACTTCCATCTGCATTGAGCAGAGGGTTGCTTCGATAGGATGCATGAAAGTAATCTACGAAGTGTCTAGAATCAATTTCTTAGAGCATGGCCAAGGATGTGATGTATAATCTTGAAAGGCATCAGGAAGTTGTTCTTGTAGAAACAAAGCAGAGCTGCGAGTGCGCGATCTGACAAGAGCATGGTGAACGATCAATGTTTTCAATGCACAATGCCAATTTTATACTGCCCGCTAATGTCTCCGAGTCGTGTTGGTAACCTGCGCAATCTCTTCCATTGCGCTTTAGACTTTGCAGTCTGAAGTGGAAGATCAAGTTTCGAAGAAAGACTGTCAGTACAGAACGAGTAGCAGGAGATGTCGCCTCTAGTAGTTTTCTGCATTCTTCGTCGCTCTCCTGACTACCTTGACCGTTTGTCACGTCGGATAGTACTTTTCGCTTTCGTTCATGGGGTTGAGAGTTATATTGTTGCGTGGACGGAGCAATAGGGAAACAGTGGGGAGAAAAGGGAAAGGCTTTGGCTCGTGGTGGTTCGAACGTTGGCGTATATTTTGAGACAATGGAGAATATGGTAGTAGTAGATCAAGGTTTCGGGTTTCCGGCCATTGCCGATGTGAATGACCCGCTCCTTTTCCTTGGCTCTCGTGCTGCTGTGCTCAGAACTGGCGAGCAATCTGCGGGAAAAAAGTTGACCTTCATGATGCTGAGCGAGCAGTTGACGCGCGCTTTGCATTCAGGTCTGAGATCAGCCACCCGCAGAGCAAATGGTTGAAAAAGGCCCTCGTATGAACCCTAGTATCACGTTAGTGGCGGCGGACATATAACTGCCCGTCGCTGATGATTTTACAACGTCTTACGATCGCCTTACTGCGTCACACGAGCTTCGAGCTGTTGGAATGACCACCCATTCTGAATTAACCCCATCTCAGAACATCCCATTTTGTCCATGTATAGATGTGCACCGACTTATTATTGGTTGGTCGACCTTCGACTAAGTTTCCAACGACACTCAAGTGACTCGCGAGGCCGCATCACATGCTGACCTGCGCCTGTGCACGAGGTCGGCGCTGAGCACTGTCCACTCTTCACAATAGCTGGTGCGTCGAACGTACCTGCTTCTAGCCCCATATGCCGCGACAGAACCTCCTGCTATTGATCTTTCAACACCGCTAAGGTGCTTCCTGAAGCGCGAGGTAATGGGATAAATAGCCGCAACCCGATGTAACTTCTAGAGATCACACCACTCGTTGCCCTCGTCTTCCAGATTCAACAGCAACAATGTCCCAGACCATCGTCGGTGGCGTTAATAAGAACCAAGTCGTCTATGGCAAGAAGGCGAAGCTCCTCAGTGCCTACCTCACGTCCGTCGCTAGCCCTCACATATGTTTGAGTAGCCGTTGCCGCTATGCTGACTTGTGCATTCCGTTCTATGTCTTCTCAGGTACTACGACATTGTTTTCCTCGTCGACGACTCGGCGACGGTGAACACATATTGACCGCTAGAACTGAGCTTGAGGCTAAATGTTGCGTCCACGTTGCAGATTCAGCCGAACGAGTGGGAGGAGATCAAGCAGGCTCTTATGGGTCTCATAGAGGAGGCAGCCAAATTCGACGTGGACGTATGTGCAGTAGTGGTGCTATCTCTCCGATTAACTTAGCACTGGGTGTTTTCCAGGGCGTCACGGTGCAGTTCTTCAACGACCCTACTAAGATTGAGAATACGAAGGTGTCTCATCATCTTCGTGATGATGGCAGCTAGCTGATTCTTTTTCGCTCAGAACGTTGACGATGTCAAGAACGCCTTCGCGAAAGTCAAGCCTAGAGGCACAGCCAACGTCGGGAAGAAGCTCAAGGCAATCATCGACGCACACAACACTGCTTCAGCGGCCGCGCAGAAGATCAGCGAGAAGGCTCTTTACGACGTCAAGCCGCTTAGCATCATCGTCCTAACCGACGGCGAGTTTAGTGCGTAGCCTCTCTAACTTCTTTCCAATGCGCACTAACGCTGTACAAAGCGGAGGATCCTGAGGAAATCATCGCGAAGCTCAGGCCGACGGTGCAGGCGACGAAGGAGATCAAATCGCCAGAAGATCTTAATCGTCGCATCGGCGTGCAGTTTGTTCAGGTGATCTACTCCGGTCCAGCGATGAATAGTCTCACTATTGTTCCTCAATCCACAGGTTGGCCAAGACAGCGAAGCAACCTGCGCCCTCAATGAGCTTGACAAAGCACTGCCTGCTGGCGAGGATATGATTGATACCGTCCGCTGGAACACGGCACTCACCACCGAGAACTTGTACAAGGTCCTTCTTGGCGGCATCTACGATACGATTGACGAGCAGGGTGGTGCGTTCTGGAGTATTCCATGACTTTAGATTGCCGAAACCTGATCTCGTGCATATGTAGCCACTGGTACCGGTAACACGGGAAGCGAGGGAAACACGGGTGGGGGCACCAAACCACCTGGCTGCGACGACACCAGCAAGCCCACTGACGGCATCAACACCAGTGGCGGCGAGTACCCTCTGCCGCTCGCGCGCAACGAGTATGCAATCAGGATCCCAGCTAACTACCGGACGACGGTGACTGCGCAGTCGAATGCAGGATTTCGCCAACGCGCGACTATCTTCCTCAACCCGACTCGCAACGGATTCCCGCTTACCTTCGAAGGCCAGGGTGAGAAGACGGCGATGACTGTAACCACTGCAGGCAGCACCGTGACGATAGCCTCGGTTTCGACGGATGCCTGGCTTGTCATCTCTACCCAGTTCGGTCTTCCGAAAAATCGCATCACCGACTGGATTGCTGCGCCCAACAAGCGCGTTTCGCAGACTGGACTGGCATACGTGGTGCGTAGTTTGGATAGTAACCGGTGAAACTTGGAGCAACCATGATCTGATATTTTGCCCACGCAGATCGGCTCGGAAGACATTGGCGACGGTGATTACAATGACACACTTGTCACCGTGACTCTCTCCAAGTGAGACCAAACATGTCTCTTGTACGCGACACAATTTTGAGCCACTGAGCTTGGCCTTCGGAAGATGTACACATCTGAGAAATGACACGACGCACATTACTGCAGGAGCAGTCTACACATCTCTCTATGAGCTGCTAGTGACTCTTGTACAGTACACCATGTGAAGTTGTGAGTCTATGATTCTCATCGAGCATTACAGTGGCGCCAGTCATGTGCTTCTCACCAGAAGATCCGCATCACTTGGCTCTCCATTAAAATGTCAATCAAGACTTGGAATGCTGACGACAATCCGTGCCGAGCTCCGCGACAATGCTGTCTGTGAGACAGGCTGACTGAAGGCGTTTGGCAATCAATCAAACAGGGCATGTTAACAGAATGAAAGATTTAATCACAGACTAACTCAGCTATCAACCTGGTTTCATGCGTCGCAACAGTTCTTTCAGGAGGAATTCTTTCAGGAGGAATGAGATTGCTTCTAATCGGGGTTTCAATGCGCGGAATTTGGCTCCGGGGTGAAAGCAGAGTGCGGGGACAAATACGTGAAGCTATATCTAATAGCTGTATTGAGCATGATTACCCGTCATAACCAACTTGTCACCACATCTTGTCCATACTATAAGAGATCCCGCAAATTTCCGCCCCCAAACTGAAAAGCTTCTGACAAAAGGCAATCGCATACATTTCGGTGCTCAATCGCTCAAGCACCATATTTCTGTCCCTAAACCCAAGGATTGAAGCGTTCATATGAGGCTGGAGATTCCGGAATAGTTTCCTGGGTTCTGCGAATGTATTCCTCCCTTGGAACCAAGGCCGCGCCTTCCAATGCCGGCGCGAGATTTGAGTCAACCGGAAGTGCATCGACAGTGTTGTACTTGCGGAGATAACGGGCTCTGGTCCACTTGTAAAGGGCGTAAATAACGGTAGCGATTGCAGACATGATCGCCAGGATCGTCGTGACAATGGTAATTATGTCCTCCGCACGTTTCGATAAGCTGAAGCCATGCACACCAGGTGAATTATAGCAGCCGTCGCTGACGCGCTGTGGTGAATAATTGTTCGAACATTCCGCTGCGTGTGCGAGTGGATCATCATGGTCATCATTGCGAGTCGCGTAGCGACAGACGCTGACAAAGGTGTCGGCGAACGTGTCGACAGCGCCGCTTAGGCACAATACGACTGGTTGGAACGACGTATTCCAAGCGCCCCATTCTGCGCCGCCAAGAATTGCGCCATCGTTTGCGGAGTAATAAGCGACTGAAAGTCCCGGCCCACGCGCGTTGTTGACATGGGTTTGGAGCATTGCGGCGAGTAAAGGGTCGGTGCAGCTCCGGCGATTCGAGCGCACGCCTGGGTAAAAACAGAATGTACCGGCATAATTCTGCCGAACCCAGTCTAATCGATATATCGCTTCATGTGTGATGGCTGTGTGTGTGCTCTTGGGTGCGAAAGTGAGCGCGAAGAGAAGTGAGAGTAACAGTCGTCGGGACCGAAAGCCCGACGCAATCATCCGCGATAGGGCCAGTTTCAGGTAACGAACCTGGCCTACCGTTTATATGACAGCTGCTCAAGGCAATGAACGCAAACACTGGATTGGCGAGTTAATGGCAGTATCCGAACCAATCCCGTGCTGCCCTTGGACATGCGTGTTGGCTAAGTCGATGAGGATGGGCAGAGCTGCTACAAGAACGATTGAGGGTGCAAACTCTTTATGACGAGGTCTCTCCATTTGTCTCGCTGCTGCAACGAGGCGCAGTCCAAGCGCAAAATGCACCTTACAGTGCTGCAAAACAGCACTACGAGTGCATGGGTGCTTATTAAACACTTAGCACGCTGATACCTTACTATATTACACGTGGGAAAACCCAAACGAGGCGGCCGTGCGGCTAGGAACAATAACCCGGCGCGATTCAGGTGGGACTGGTGCGTTCAGCAGGCATGTGGGAGAAAGGTATTTGCTCGGCTGCAAGCGAACCGGAAGAATTAGCTGTGCAAGTGATGGACGATCCTCCTCACACATCAGAATCTCCAGTATTGTAACTGTCACTCCCGACCATCACTCACCTTATTTTTTTTTCCAACGTAATTTGATAATTCAATAAATTATGGTCTCATGGTTATACCATACCCTTCAAACTATAGGTCTAATGTCACTTTTTACCTCCTCTATGGCTTGCAGAGTGGCAAGTTTGACTAATATCTACGCTCATGTCATTCGAGTCCATTCAAAATGAAGGACGAGAATGCGACGTGATAGGTAACATGAAAGCCCCGAAACTGGCTGGTACTTGTGCGACTCCCGGCCCGCGAAACAGCACATATACCATCTCTCAGCCTTGAGGTAGCTCTGCCAAACATAAGGTATCGGTGTGGCCTCGCGGGCAGTTCGAGGCGCCTTGGCCCTGCTCATACATTTCGGATCAACTGCCGGCTCGAACAAGATTAAAATGGTTATAAGCCAATCTGAGATATGCAAAATCTAATTATGTGCCTCGTGGGAGCAGTAAGGCTTGTTACAAGTAGCTGCATGCGGCCTCATTGGTGGCCTGCTAGCTGCCGGCAGGTAACCCGCACTACTCACTGTTGATGTTGCTAATTCAAGAATTCATTCTGGCTGAATCCGCCGATGGCTGGGATCCACAACCCCTGACCCTCATTCATGAAAAAGCTCACAACTGTTGCTGCCACGGTGTATGCCTAGATGCAGGGTCGTCGCCCGACTTCAATCCCGCCCGAGTCGTGCGTTGTCAATGACGTAACGAGTCTCGACTGGGGACCGCACAACTCGCGCCGTTCATATTCACTGCGCACGGACCAGGCTCTGGCCAGACCTTAAGCATGCAGCGATGCGACGAGCCACCATCTGCACTAAAAACCGTATCAGGGTACCACCCACTCCGACACCCTTCTATATTGCTTTTCGAACGAGTTGCACCCCAACTTCACATCACATTCAGCAAGTTCAGCGCGTTAAAGCTCGCGACATCTGAACAGGTGCATTATGTATCCTCATGGAGAAGTATTACACAGGTGGTCAGCTTTAATTTGCTCAGAAAGCGCATTTATCTAAAGAAGTGAGTCAGCGAGCGAGTGAGTGAGGACATGGCTCACAGTCAAGCGTGTCCATTGGCGCCAAGTCAGAGCCCTAGCACTGGCAATCGCGAGCGACCATGTCAACGCTGCGCTCCTCGCGGCGCTTGATGCAAATAGTCTGTGGGCACTTGGGGACCTCCGGAGCAGGAATGGGAGCCGGAGCGGGAGTGGGAGCCGGCGCAGGAACGGCGACGGCAACGGCGACGAGTGCAAGAACAGCAGCGGCGAAACGCATCGTGAAAGTGATTAATGTGTGAGCGGGTGAGATGCCTTGGCCTTTCTTGTGACTACCGGCTCTCAGCCTTTTATGCGTCCACCAAAGGTTACTGCGGACAAGTTATCTCCGTGGCCCGGGGTGCCAACATTGTGCATGTGGCGTTATCGGATGTTAACTATGAAGATTCTCATCATCCTTGATAAATAATCAGCATCTAGGCACGGGAAATGACATGGAGCATCACACGACTCGAGTGACACGCGTGTCCAACGCGTAAATGCAGCGCAGTGATAGAGAAATATCATGTCGCCAACAGAATTCGCGCATCATATATTAGCACTTATTTCATTTCCAGCTCTGAGCGTGAGAATGCCATCATCTGTTACGAAATCGTTGAGATGCGCTTCACCATCACTGATATTCTTGGCATAATGTGTCTGTATGACAGCAACTATTTTACTTGCATTATCTCTCTTGGCCATGCCGTGTTTATCGGAACCGAAAGTTTGACTCACAATTTTCCGGACTGCGGCAGCTTGAAGCTCCTGTCGGAGGCTCTCCCTCCGGATCTGTATTCTGCAGGGGTGTCCAGGCCACGACCTGTGCATCAAATGGCCCTCAACAAGTTCAAACAGCAATCTGAGAACGCGTTCGGTGGAATGGCTGAGGATGACATCCGCCAAAATATCCTCCGGCCAGCCCCCGTGCGTATATGATTCTCCAACCAGCAAGGATGCGCCGAGCACATTTCTCGACACGAACGGAGCCATATAAGGGCACGAAAGCGATTGCGAAGTTTCCGCTGCCACGCCATTTTCTACCACTACATCATGAGGCTCGCCGTCGCTATCCTCGCTTTCACCCTTGCGGCTATCGCCAAACCCGTCCCTGCTCCAGCGCCAACCCCGGCGCCAGTAGAGGTCGTTCGCGCGGAAGTCCCAATGTGTCCACAGACAATATGCGTGAAACGCCGCGAAATGATGGCTCACCGGGTGAATGACTGGGACGCGGCTCCCACTGGCACCGGGGAGGTCGAGCGCGATGTTGGAGTTGCTCGCGGCGATATAGACTGGGGTGTCTACCCGGGCGAAGCAGGCTCGGTGGGGAAGAGAGATAACGAGTCGAGCTCAGTCCCGGACTGGGATAACAGAGTCGTTGTTAAGAAACGTCAGGTCGTAACTCCCACATGCCACTGCTGAGTACGTTTGCGGAACAAAAGTCCACATGTTTTCTAGTACAACGAATCCTGATCACAGTTGGATATGAGGCCGATGAGCACCTGCAAATAGCCTGGCGAGATAACAGAATCATTCGCTCCCACACAGCTGCATTGAGTAACACGAGTGTGGTCGGTCGCTCTCGGCACGGTTGTCGCCGTAAAGTATCCTCAGCCCCTTCCCCATCTGCACGGGATTCTCACTCAAATATAGATCCTCTCCCGGGTATATAAGAAACGAGCACGCGGAAATGACGCCCTGAAATACCAAATCGCTCGCTCTCTCACAGCATGAAGTTTCTCGCAATCGTCCTCGCTCTCGCCGTGACCTCCTCCATTGCCAGCCCGGCACCGGCGCCAGCGCCAGCGCCAGCTGCAGATCCAAACCCGCAGATCAAGTGCCCGCTCTGCTGCACGACGCGCCGTAGCATGATTGAGCGGGACGTAGCGTCGTTCGACTACATCACCGAGCGCGGATTGGTCGAAAGATGCAACTGCGGAAATTGTTGAAGGAAGGAGGGTGGTGGTTGTGGTACGCGTACTGGGGGCGGAGAGCCGTGCGGTCCTGTGATCCATTGCACCGCGGCCAACATCCAGGAAAAGATGATAATAGGACCGATATAGCACGTGTGTAGTTGGTGCTAATTGATTTGTCAATAGTCTTGCGCAACCAAGGAGCCTTTGTTGGACGAGGTTTGGTTCATACGCTAGGTCATGTCGAGTAGCGCAGCTCAAAGCCAACGGGTCACTACTGAACGGCCCCCCTTATCATGACGTCTCCGAAGCCAGGAACAGCACAGCTAAAGAGGGACCTGAAAATCTGAACCACAGCAAGAACTTGATCCTCGATTGAACGGGGGTGATACTATGTGGGCATTTGAAAATCGAAAACCTTGAATGTCGCAGAACTAACTACATGATTCCAAAGCACCAGATATCTTCATTCTAACGATATCTTTTCGTCGAATTCTGTTGGTGAAAATGGACCAAAAAAATGGGGGTGATATAACTTTGGCGCGTGGTGATTCACGCTGTCCGGCGCAATCCGAACCTAGAATTGGCTGTAATCACAAGTTGTCGCGTGAGATGCGGGCGTATTGCAGATGTCGGTCTGGTTACGCGCTACGCGCAGCGGGATGTGGGAGCAAGCGAATGTCATTCGAAGAGGGCAGGCGCCCTAACGTCGAGCGTTGCACAGGAAAGAACTAGGGGACGCGCGATGACTAAGGAAAAGTCGAAACACAACGACGTGAAAGGTAAGCTACTGGTGTAATTACAAGGATTAGGGGGAGATGGTATTTAGAGTGGAGGTTGAGAGTACGGGCGAGCATGCAAGGTTAATGGAGAATACAAGCCACAGCCGTGGGTGCGGGAGGGGGCGAGATGTAAATGCGATTTGGGGGTTGAGGCCCGAATATGAGGACGTAAGGGGGGGACAATGTAACGCGTCTGAAGATCGTGAATGTTGTTCAGAACGAGCATTGCGGCAGTCTCGCGAGATGGGGGACTGAGCTGGAACTGAGACTGGCATCAATTCATGGGACCGTTTCAGGCCTGCTTGACGTGACTAGAATGAACAAGTTGTCAGCGCACGCATGACAGGAGCGGGTGGCGTTACAGTCAAGCCCCAAAGGGCGTTGCTTACCGTGGGGGCGCAGCATCAAAGTAAGCTCGACAGTTTGAGCACGCCTCGGCAAGATGCCCGACAACGATTTGTCCGTGGTCCGGGTCCCAATCGTGATCGCAGTCGCAGTTTGGGGGCTTGCAGGCCGGGTTGTGTCGCGAGCTGAGGGCGCAGAAGCGGTTGCCACAGTCGACCTTGTCGTAGAAATGGGTGGGTACGTAGTGACCACATCGGTCGTATGCGACGCCTTGGCTGTGATCCATCAAGTGTTGTGCGTGGCGTGGCGTTGAAAAGTGGAAATGGTGCATGGTCCGAACCGGACGATCCGATGACGCATGCGGTAACGTCGACAATGGAGGGGGGGATGAAGTCACCAATGAGCACGCGCCGAGCGAGCAAAGTGCCGAGCCAGTGGGAAAATGGGCATCGGATGGAGATGGCAAGAGCGCGAGTGGCAAGACGGGTCGAAGTAACCAGACAGCGTATTAGCATGCAGTCAGAAGAGGAAACCCATCAGAAGAGACGTACCTTTTCTGGGAGCACATTGTCTGGAAGTTGGTTTGGGTGTTGGGGATCTGACTCTTCTGAGGGGATGTGCAGCTTCCAGGCCTTTATAAGGCGCGATAGATGATACGATTAAGGCCGTGCGGTGAAAGAAGAAGATGAGAAGTGGCAGGCCGAGAAGAGAAAGGAGGCAAGTTCGGGAGGAAGAGAGGCGTGGTCACAGCCGCACTTGGAGCAGGGCGGCAAGTCCAGGCTCGTAATGTTTGACTCGGCCGCACCGCCGGCTTATGTCCGCTACCATCACAACTCTACTCTTTTTCTCTTGGCGTTCAATCTTGCAGTGTTAAATCTGCCTTTAAACTCTTCAGGCACGCTGTAATGAACCATTCTACAGAGGTTGAATCTCCATACTGCCGTCGATTGGGCTAACTACGGTCCTGTGACGCTGTGAAGGGATCGTGACCTCTGAGATGATCTCACCAGGCGGTCGCTCCTCACGTGCCTTGCACAGCGGCACAACGATTGGCCTCTCGCAAATCCCCAGGACGCTCTATTCCTTTTCCAGAGGCGCAGAGGGCGCGTGTCCCCCTGCACGCCAGCACACATCAGCGCTGGATCGCCCTCTCAATCCATCTTCTTTGCCTCAGATCACACTCCAATCTACCTGTTCTGAAGGTCTCAGGCCGTGCGTCCTTGCGGCATCCGACGAGCAGTGCAATTCCCGTGACGAAAACTCCCAAGAACAGCATTCCATTGTCGGCAAGACTGCATGGGTACCTGCCGTGAAACCCATCGGCTTGCCATTAATTCTACCCAGGATGCCGTCGCGAATTACCCACGTTATTGTGAGACAATTGATATGGTTGGCGCGCTGTTTCAGAACGCTCGCACTTCGCGCCTGTATACATGTACAACCACATCATCAGAGTTTTGCCCCATGATTATCGCCACAACCGGCGCAATTTCCCAACAAAATCTGCGACCGCAGAGGGCCCTGCCGATGTCGATGTCAATGTCAATGCCGCTGCTTGCAGCTGCCGAATCGTGACATTGTTAGATTTTCTTTTCCTGATTACACAAGTCTTGTTTAAAGTCAAAACATGATGATCTTGCCGGATGCTAGCGCTCAAGCCTACCGCGCAAGGGTAGTTCATTCGGCCTGAGACCGACGGTATCTGGGGCCTTCCGCGAAGGTCCTAGATTCCAAAACGTGTCAAGAAGCTGATGGGTATCCTGCGGCGAGGATGGATAAGCCAAGCATCGATCACGCAACTTGAGCCAAACGAAGGCGCTTTGACCAACCATGATAGGAGGCTGTTATTCAGCACCCATCTGTCGATTCCCGATGGGGTTTATTTGATACCTGTCTCTCTTTCTCTGCTGCTCTTCCTCGATGCTTTACGCCAAAGACAGTCTACAGATATAATTTGCGTATCGATCGAATGATGGTAAGTCAACAAGAAATCAATGACATATGTACTGGTCCACAGCGCTCTTTGGGCAGCACGAGGCTCGAGCAGAAGGCTCCCATTCCTTGTAACCGCACAGCAATTACCAGCACTATAAAATGTGACCACATGGAAGCTCGATGGACATGAAGGTTCGATGTTGAGTTTAGTACGCTTTGGCTGTGGGGGCATGCGGCGAAGGGATTGCTTCGTCGTCACACGTTTACTCCACACCCTCATGGCCGCGTCTGTAGACCCCGCCCCCGTCGCCGTCGCCGACAAGTCGACTCTCCTCATCTACGAAGATCCAGCATTCGTGACGTCCGAGTTCCCACAAGAGGCGAATCACTGGAGCTTTTTACAGGAGAGAGCTCGTCCATCATCGCCCGGTGTGATTCAGCTCTCGCGCGCGGCCTTCACTCGGCTGCTCGCCAATCCCGCGGGCATCCAGGATCTAACGGAACTGCGCGACCTGCATCTCGCCGACGCGCATTTTCTCGAAAACCTTCAATCTTGGGTCGACTTTTGCAAGGCGATCCCGCCGACCGTTTGGGCGGGCGTTCAGAAGCTGCGGGTGGACTTTGGCGGACAAGGAGTCGGCGACCTCCTCGAGCAGCTCGAAGACGCTCACTTATTGACGTCGATCGAACATCTTCAAATATTCGACGTCAAACGATCGGAGAAGCTGTTCGACTCGATCGCGCGTATCTCCAAGCTCCGGATGTTGTCACTCGAAACGTCGTACTATGCCCCCGAACTCAAGAAGGACTGGCAGCCGCGCACCCCGGAGTTTATGACGCCGGTTCGACTTTCGGTATCTGTGCCGTATCTCAAGCGCGACCTCATGCCGTGGCTTTCCACATTCGCTGACGCCCCAGATCGCCATTTTCGCAGCATCCACTCGAGCATGTCTCCCTTCTAACCGGACCCGCGGACTCAGCGGCTCTTTCCAGCTGGGCGCATGACTTTCCGAAACTGTGGAAGCTCGTCGACACCGCCCAGGCGTTTTTCTACACCTGTCCAAGTCAGTTCCATCTGCATTCCGCGTTTTTCAGTCCCAAAGCCCAAAAGCTAAATTTTTCTTTTCATTTCTTATGAATTTGAAACCCAACCCCCACAGCGCGCTCTCAATGGACCAACGCAAATGAACTCGGCGTCCTTCCGCACCTATTCGCTAAAACATCGTATCTTCAACTGACGTACTGCCAGCCTCCCAACAATCTCTATCAACCTGATGCGCGCGAGAGCTGGCCCGAGGAAGGCGACTTCCCACGAGCAATATGTGACCTGGCGGATGAGGCAATAGCGAGCGGCTCTCTAAGCAGCTCTGCCGACGCGTACCCTCGTTCTGGAGGTCCAACTACGGGCGGACACCGCCCTGGCCACGCTCCGCGATCTTTACAGTTGGAAACAACTCGACGGACAGCTGCAAACAAGACATGGAGTGGCGTGCAGAAGGTTGTTGTTTCGCTCTCGATTTGGCAGGTTCCGGAGGGCGAGTCTCTGGCTGATTGGGCGGAGAAAGTCTAGGACCTGGGTTCGCGATCAGATGCCTGAAACCCTGAAGCGCGGCATCCTCGATATACTTTGCGTTGGTGCGTCGTGTGCGGCTTCCTGAACTGTTTTTCTTTTGTGACTGACTCTTGGTACAGTAACCCACAGTGAGGATGAGCCGGCCGTGTTTGAAACTTTCATCGGGAGCGCTTTATGGAGGTTTAACGCTGCTCCCATCAACGCACGCTGTGGAGCTATCGTGACCACGAAAAGTTCTATTATGCCAAACCCAGTGATACACGAAGGACCCATTCCACTTACCCGCCTCCATTTAGTCCTGCGGCCTGGCCACGTCAGCGCTTCTCGTCGTCAAAATATCATGCTGTACCGCCATCGTTAGATGAGAAAGAACAAAGCAAGGGGTGTCCTGAGTCGTTTCGTATCGCGACCTATAATGGTGGAAAGGTCATACATTATGTTGCGCCGTCATTGTGAACAGAAGATAAGAAGAGCTGTTCGAGAACGTGAGATGAAGCCTGGAGTATAAAATAATGAATGAGTAAAAGCAGGGCAGGACGCACCGTGAGGTCTGGCGTACAAGAAATGCAGGCTCAAAGAGGGCAAGATGACAGGGAGAGCAAGGCAAGATCAACAGCTCAAACCAGCGCATGCGGAAACTCGCTGCCCTCAACTTACAATCTCCGTCTTGAGCATCGGAGCCCATACTTGGGGACCTCGAGACACCTTCGCCGCCGTGCGATTGACCAGGGGGTTGAACTCTGACAACTCTATGTCTCTGGACACTCCGGGAGTACGCCCAAATTTGCAGATGTACTGCAGAGAATCGCGAGATCAAGTGTACATGACATGGACATGGCAGGTTCAATATACAGTATTGAGAGCTAGAACAGGACAGTGTGAGAGCGAGCATACGGGCGGCGAGCGTGCAGAACATGAAAGTGTTCCAGAACATCAAGAGCAGACGTGAAAGTATTTTCAGAGCAACTGGAATATCTCGTGTATCGAATTTTTTTATCAGTCTGAATGAGTGCAAACAATGCTCAAGCTCGGAATTGGCAGGAAATTTTGCTGCAGCCTCGTGCTGATGGTGGTGGTGTCGCTAGTGTATCCACTGCTAAAAGCCGCAGACTAGGGCGATAGTTGCTGGCACGCTAACAATGGTTGCTACAAAGGTGATAATTGCCTTGACACGGTCTGAAAGATAGCCGTCCTGCACCGCTACTTGAGCTGATGCGGGATAACAGCCGTCCGTGAGGCGCTGCTGTGGTAGGTTCATCGCACATTCGGGTACATGTACACCATGTGAGTCCTCCAAGTCATCGTCCCCCGCTGAAAAGCGACAAGTGCTGACAAAAGCGTTCGGCAGGTCGTTGATTGCTCCGCTTAGACACACTGCAACCGGCGAGGTCGTTGTTTTCCAATCCGCCCACCCAGTACCACCAAGAATCGCGCCATCTTCCGTAGAGTAATAGGCGATGGAGAGTCCAGAGCCCAGAGCGTTGTTGATGTGTGTGTCCAGTATAATCCTCAGTTGGTTACTTGTGCAGGGGCGCTCGTCACGGAGGACACCTGGGTAGAAGCAAAAGGCGCCGAGGCTGTTTTGACGGATCGAGTCGAGGTGGTAGTGCGCCTCATGTGTGAACGCCGCAAAGGCGGTCGACGCGGGATTGAAGATAAGAAACGATAAAAAGAGCCAGACAGGTCGGTTCAGACTTTTTCGCACGACTCTAGTGTGGTACCTGCGCTGCCTGATGACAGAATGACATATGTTGGTGACCGTGCGGCCGGGCACCTCGCGGCCTGCATTCATCTCATTGTATCTGCAAACCAATTCCTGGATGCTGATGCTGATATAGATACCGAGAGTAGTATTCCAGCCGAAGGCGATCACTGTGAACAGCGCGATGGATGCTTGGCATACAAAGAAGAGTAGTGTTAGATGTAGCGCGAAAGCTTTGGCTCCACGACGACCTCGCGTGCCTTGAACTGGCAGACGAGAGACCTCCAGCATGTAAGTTACTACTGCTACGAGTGCTCAAGAATTACGGGCATCTCACCAGTGGTTGGCTGTGGGTAGACGGGTAGCTTTGTCTCCCACGCCATTCTTCTGCCCTGTACCTATCAAATTAGCCTTTCAGGTGTCAGGAGGTGGCCTCGTGTAAATATGCTTACCTTTCGGCTAGGTTGATAGCCGTGACTGTGCCGTGGAGGGGCCACATTTCAATTGACACTCGACTCGGGTTTTCTAGCGAGATAGACCGCTGAGGTGGGTAATGGCAGCCAAAGGAACTGAGTTCGCGACGCCTTATTATAAATTCTCAAGAGGGAAGCCACGGCTGGTGCCGCTGTTGTGACGTGCGGAGTGCAGCCCGCACCTGTGCTGTAGTCAACGGCGATCGATCTAGATTCATGAAAGGAGACTGAATTGCTTCAGCGAGGTCCAGGAGAAGCGTGACAAACACACGAGGCCTTGTTACGGTGGGCGTGCCATATGATCCACAGCGCTGGACAGGCTCATCCGCTCATCAGCCGCCAGTGCAAAGCCGCAAACAGGCAAGGATTGCGGGCGGTGAACCCGTTTTTATAGCGCCAGGTTTCGTATCGCCGTAGAAGCTGGAAGCAACCGAAGCTATAAAAATATCCGTGTCGCGAGCAGTGGTAACAGCGGAAAACACAGAGCTTTATCTCCGCGTGGATTGTCATTACAGTAGATCGATAGTGTCACCACATGAAGGCATAGCGGCGCCATTCATCCCGGCCTTCAAGTCAAAATTTTAGTTGCGGCCCTAAACCAGTGTTTAATTTTGATAAAAGCACGCTGATCCGGAACCCCGCAGCTGTGTGCTGTTTGTGTGCCTTCAAGGTTTCCCACGCAGGCTCAGAAGTGCGGAGCGGGCCGCGGGCATCCGCATCAAGTCCGCGGAGTGGTGCGGGGCCGCACCAACTTGTTGAACTGTGCGAGCGCAAATGCGGGCGGCATCGAGAGTATCACCTCGGCGGAGGTGGGGGTGTTTCTTCATCGTGCACACGACTCGAACCCGATCGCCTGACAGACGTTTTGTGTAGACGCGAAATTCTCCGCAAGAATAACTTGTTAGATGTGCGTGTGAGTGTGAGGGAATCCCAGAGCATCAGAGGTGTGAGGCCAGTGAAGGGTTTCCGGCGCGCATTACTAGAGTTGCCCGTGTATCTGTGCTATCCGCAGCACTGCCGGGCGATATCTTGGGCGGAGGCTATCACAAGAAGCTGAAGATGGGCGGCCCGTAATCGTCGCGGCAGTGCAGATCCGCAGGTCTTGTTGCAGCCCACCATACATTTTCCGCTCACATTAGAGCTACTGAACTTGCTGGGCTCAAAGCCGGCTGAAGAAGAGAAAAAAGTGCTTCGGCTGCGCGGCTCCTCGCGGGGCGAATATAATATTACTGAAAACGCGCCAGGATCGACGCCGCGAGCACTGAGCGAAATGTACATTGAGTGTGGCTTGAGTGATATTTTTGGCACACACTCCGGCTGGACTTGCGCAATATCGCGCCACGGTAGGTATACATTGGGACATCCTCTACTGAGGAGTCAAATGGTGACTGGCATTAGATCCAGCTAGATATGATCAATTGCACACCGCTCAGTATGCAGCCCGCTCGGCCGTAGTATAACGGTGCTACCACAAGTGATATAGATCTCACGCGGAGACGAAGCCACTGGCGACGTAATGGTCATGTTGAGCATTTGTGGTCGCGGGAACGCTGTAGCACAAAGAGAGCAGCGGTAATAAAAACCAAAATGCTAGATGTGAATGGTGGTCCTCGAGGATGGTGGTCCTCGAGGCCGGTATCGGTCATACTATAACCAGACGGCTTCGAACGGCCGGTGCCGGGCATCTAGCGTAAGAAAAACTCTGGTGACCTGCATGAAATGTATGGGAAACCGGAGAATTATCAGAGCATCACATTGTGAGAGCAGCAAAAATTCAAGCACAGGGAAGAAATGCGACCCGGAAGTGGTCGATATCTGAATTACCTGCATCATCACACGCCGCGACCAAGACGTAGAAGGTGCGTAAAGGCAGTTCTTGAGAGAAGATCGATTCTCTAGCGCGGCTATATTTTAATACCAGGCGATACGAGAGCATGATAAACCACAATCACGGGGCACGAAATGGTCGTCGGCACCCCACTCCGTTCGTTTGGATCCCATAAGCTATCTGTCAAAAAGGCCTTGAGGTAGGCCTATGGTGTCCGAGAGAACTCGTTTTTGAGAAAGCTGTGAGGCTGCCTCACGGATTTGCGGTTGAGGGGGCCTCAGCCTGTGCCACCTGACCTGAACTGTAGTGATACATGTGATCACGAAGGAAGGCGCTGGGATGTGAGACTGCCTCATCACACTCAATACAACATAACATATCGATGGAATTGACTGATTGAGGCTACCTCATGCATTTGAGAGCAATGTGAAGCAATCGGAAACAGCTGTGTGAGGCTACCTCACTGAAATGGGCATTAAATGATTGAGGCTCTCTCAGCCAGAGGCTGCTCAGAAATTTCTGTTGAGATCACTCGGGTAAGGGTGAAAAAGCCTCACGCACAAAACTATTGGGGGAAGTCCAGATGGGGCAGCCTCACCGAACACTACTTGCAAATAAACAGCCCAAACGACACTGCACTAGTCACCTGATCACATCCAAATTACATCACCACATTCCGTTCGTTTTGGACCCCATAGGGTTATCTGCAAATTAAGCCTTGACGTAGGCCTATGGGTTCCGATGAAAATATGTCTGCGTGAGGCAGCCTCCGTCACCCATTGGTGGTAGTAGCTATATCAACAAAGTCGCTCGGTGAGGCTATCTTAGCTGGCCTGCCACTTGCTGCAGCCAGCCAAAATGTCAGCTGCCTGATGCCACCTCACCCCAGGACATTTATATCCTACGACCATGGTTGGGTTAAAGACTATTTAAATTTGTAAAAGCTACACCCCCCTGGCGCATCAACACTCCCGCTTTGCACAAAACCCCACTGCTCGTGACTTTTTATGAAGCAGACTCGGAGAGTTTTGTGAGTATTCTGATGTAATAAACTCGCTGTAGTGTCGCTTAGTTGTGCTGCTATTGTGTAAATAGCCATTTTCTGACCGAAATTCAGGACAAAAACTTTTATTGCATTGTTAAATCTCTTTGAATCAATTTGAACTCTTGAAAACGCAATTCAAGTTCATTTGGGAGTACTATATCAAACAAGCGCAGTAAAAAGAGACATCATTCATCAAAAACTGTATATTTTATTAATGTGGGTTCTCGGAAGAGATTCTGGCCACATTACGTGCTTTAAATGGATATAATGTGAGATAATGATCTTTCGAGTCGTCAGTACTTATTTCATGCTCAAGGCAAAGAGTGAATTTCTCAAATGAGAAGAACAATCGGCAGGCCCCGACATATTTGAGCTCCGATGTAGGACGTGTCGCTTCACTTGGTAGAGTGATAATCCGCTGATATGAGGTAACCTCACCTCGCCGCGTAAGTTAGCATCAAACAGAGTGGAAATCGTGAACGTAGTGAGATCCAGGTGAGGTAGCCTCAACAAATTTGTGTCATTCTGTCTGTGGCTACCCCAGCCTGATATTTCATGGCAGATGCAAATCTGTATCAAATTTTCTGAGATCACCTCTTCGTTTATCACTACTTCTGCATGAGGCCACCTTATGAATTTGAGGCATTTTATTAAATGAGCTGACCTCACTATCATTACTGATTTCATCGATGTAGTTTCAGCTTCATTTGCACGAGGCAGCCTCAGACAAAAATGTGTCATTCATCCTTCCATCCTGTGAGACACCCTCACTCAGTGTAAATTGATCCCGCACTTGTCCCTGAAAATTTTCATCACGCAACGCTCGCTACTACTCTGCATTTCGTCTGTACAGCAGTCAAGCCCCGAAGTCGAGCTTTATCGTATCATGAATGCTTTATTCAACTTCCAACGAGGCTTCCAATGTCACAGTATGTGCTCAACTGGCGGAGCGGCGCAAGGCAGTAGAAAATGATTGTTTTGAGTGTAAAAGGCACTACAGGTGAGGGCACCTCACGCGCGTTTTCGCTGGACCCCATAGGCCTACCTCAAGGCTTTTTTAACAGATAGCCTATGGGGTCCAAAACGAACCGTTCCAAGTGGTCGTCGGCAGATTCACGGAGCCCCATAGTTACCGGTGAAGTGAAGTCTGGAGTCGAGGAGAAGCTCATCACGTTGAGTAGATCTCAAAGAACTTCGAGTAGCCATTTCGTTTTCCTCGAAATGAAAAGTGATGAGACGTTCATTTCGTGCGGTCCGTCGACTCGAAATGAAAAGTGATAGCGTCGGGCCCCGCACAAACATTCCCGGTATACTTGCCCTGGTTGTGCATGTGGAACGGTGTAGAAGGGCCTCCCTAATCTCCGCGATGTGCCCGAAGCAAACCGGTAGGAATGCTCCCGAACCACATCGGACTTTCCCCGACAAGCCCGCGGCTAGTTTCTTCTCACGGATCTGTCAATTATTGCTAACACTTACGGGAACTCAGCCGTCAATGGCCGTCCAGTAAGATTGTCGTGCTTCCATGTCCGTCCGAGCACGCTGCTCGCCCACTTGCAAAACAAGGGCAAGAGACACGTTCGCATCGCAGACCACGGTCCTAGAAACGAATCATGCATTGCGTGTCGTGTGAGTCGTTGCGTACAGAACACTACAAGGAGTTTGTGATAGAAATGCGCGCAAATAAAATGTGAACAAGCGCAGATGTCGCGCGATATCAGTTTATGGTAGCAAGGGTCATAGATGGAATAACAAGTATTCAGGAACTCGTGATGAAGAAGGCTAGAATACGGAATGAACGATAAGCCAGCGCGCGCGCCGCGAGTTTTGGTCGTTATGGAAGAGAGGTAGAGAGATTACGAGCTGAGTGCATCGCGGAAGCTCGCAGCGCTTAGCTTACGGTCGCCAGCCTTGGGCCTGGAGAAACCCCTGCTCGGGAAGCCCGAGACACTCTCTCGCGAAAATCCCGTGCTCGGAAAGCCTGCGCTTGCGCCTGCGCTAGTCACGGGGCGTGGACTAGGCGTGCCGCGCTCGAGGGTATGCTGCTGCGCAAAGCTCCGTGCGAGTTCATCCTCCTGCTCCTGCTCGAAGTCGTGCTGCGACAGTGGCGAGCGTGGCAGTGGGATGGCATGCGGCGAGGCGGCACCATGGGCGGGTGGAGGCGTCGGCGGGGCGAGCACGCTGCTTCCACTTGTGATGCTGCGAGCGCTGCGGTGGTTGCGTCGGCCACCTGATGACGAGCTGCGCGTGTCTGACCCGGTGCGTTGCTGACCGTTCGACGTCGAGCCACGCCGGGCGTACGTCGCGCTGTCAAAGTCAGCCTCCTCGAGGTCGGCAGCCTCCTTGCCTGCCTCTTCAACGGGCGGTTGTTTTTGCTGCTGCTGCGCTGAGCGTTGGCTGGAGGAGTTTGAGCGCACGTCCGAGTGCACAAATGCGCCGAATTCGGAGTGGTCCTGGCTGGCAGCAGTCGGCGAGAGCTGTCCGCGAAAGTCTGGCATCGAGTTAGGCGCATAGCTGCCGCTGCCAGGAAACCCTTCAAAATCGCCTTCTTCGCTCACGCCTGCTGCTAGTGCTGCAGCGGCTCGCTTCATGTCTTTGCGCATGCGTTTCGCCGCCCGCCGCTCTTCTTGCTCGCGCTGCGCTGCTTCTTCCGCAGCCAAGTCATCCAAAGTCGCCTGGGGTTCCCACTGTGACAGTGCAGCATTGAGCTGCAGCGGTGGCGAGCGTGATAGATTTGCGATGGTAGTGTCAGTGACGGTCGGTGGGTCTGGGTCGGCGGTATCACTGATCCCGCCAGCAGAACTCGCACTCGCTGAGCTGCGCGTCCGACGCCGCTGTCGTCGCCCCTCCTCGCCATTTGCCAGTGCCGAAGACTCCTCGTCGTCCGAATCCGGCAACGCAATCACCCCACGCGGCCGACCGAACAGACTGAACCCCCACAACGACACCGACCGACCCGCCTTCGCCTTCTTCTTGCGCCGGCCAGTAGACCGGTCACGTGCGCCGCCAATGTTGGAGTGCAGGCTCATCGTCTCGGCATCGTCGTCCGCATCGAGCAGTCGCTCCAGCTCGGCACGTGCACTCAGCGACGTCCGTTCGTTCTGCTGTTGCTGCTCGTCACCGCCGTGGCGCGGTTTGGCGACACATGGAAGGCACGCGCGCACCGCGTCCGACCACGAAAAAGAGTCCATGCTCATCTGGATGACGCGGGGGGCGAGAGGGGAAACTGAAAGTCACATTCACATGCCGGCCCTTTCCGGTCCGCGTGCCTCTCTCTTCCTGAACCCACATCAATTTCGCCCACATGTTCCTGTGCTTCGAGCAACCATCACCGCTGGGGAACAACGCTTGCATCTCCCTCGCAGCGTTCGACCTCGCACGTTTTAGAGGACCGTTGTATGATCATGCATCGTTGGACCTTGGTTGTAGCATTGTTAACCAAGCTATGCTTGAACTCTATGAGACTGTCGCGTCATTACCGGTAAATCCACTCATTCAGGTCTAGAGTTTGGAGCTTGGTACTATTTCCCGGTTATTAAAGCTCAGCGATGACTCGACCGTGATGAGCCTCTCCTCGACTCCAGACTTCACTTCACCGGTACTATGGGGCTCTGTGAATCTGCCGACGACCATTTCTTGCCCCCGTGATTGTGGTTTATCATGCTCTCGTATTGAAATGTGTCTGCGCTGGAGAATCGAGCTTCTCTCAAGAACTGCCTTTACGCACCTTCTACGTCTTGGTCGCGGCGTGTGATGATGCAGATACTTCAGAAATCGACCACTTCCGGGCCGCATTTCTTCGTTGTGCTTCAATTTCTGCTGCTCTCACAATGTGATGCTCTGATAATTCTCCGGTTTCCTATACATTTCATGCAGGTCACCAGAGTTTTTCTTACGCTAGATGCCCGGCACCGGCCGTTCGAAGCCGTCTGGTTATAGTATGACCGATACCGGCCCCGAGGACCACCATTTACATCCGGCATTCTGGTTTTGTTACCGCTGCTCTCTTTGTGCTGCAGCGTTCCCGCGACCACACAGGCTCATTACGTCGCCAGTGGCTTCGTCTCCGCCCCCTTTCCTGGCATCGCCTAGTTGTTACTCTTCAGTCATAATCTTTTTGAGCCTTTGTCGGCCATTTCGTCAACAAATGCATCTCGTATTCTGGTGTTGCTCGCTTATGAGTGTATACCATATATATCACTTGTGGTGGCACCGTTATACTACGGCCGAGCGGGCTGCATACTGAGCGGTGTGCAATTGATCATATCTAGCTGGAAATATTGCCAGTGACTATTGTACGACCTTGAACTCCTCAGTAGAGGATGTCCCAGCGCACACCTACTGTGGCGCGATATTGCGCAATTACAGCCGGAGTGTGTGCCAAAAAGATCACTTACGCCACACTCAATGCACATGTCGCTCAGTGCTCGCGGCATCGACCCCGACGATTCGGTGGCGCGTTTCAGTACTATACTGGCCCCGCGAGGAGCCGCGCAGCCGAAGCACTTTTTTCTCTCCTCCAGCCGGCTTTGAGCCCAGCAGGTTCCAGCAACCCTAATGCGAGCGAAAAATGTATGGTGGGCTGCAACAAGACCTGCGGATCTGCACTGCCGCGACGATTACGGGCCGCCCATCTTCAGCTTCTTGTGATAGCCTCCGCCCAAGATATCGCCCGGCAGTGCAGCCTGGTGTTGCGAATAGCACAGATACACGGGCAACTCTAGTACTGCGCCCCGGGAACCCTTCACTGGCGTCACACCTCTGGTTCTCCGGGTTTCTCCTAACACTCACACGCACGTTAAATGCGGAAATTTTTGCGTCTGCACAAAGACGTCTGTCAGGCGATCGGTTTCGAGTCATTTGCGTGATGAAGAAACACCCTCATCTCCGCCGAGGTGATACTCCCGGGTGTTGCCTGCATATCGCGCTCGTATAGCGCGACAAAATAACTCCGGCCCACTACTCCGCGGACTTATGCGGATGCAAGCGGCCCGCACCACAATTCTGAGCCGAGCGTGGGACACCTTGAAGGGACCGACAATCATTTAGCTGCAATCCGGTGGCAGCCGTTTTCTATTGGTAAACGAGTTGCGGCGCACTTCTACGACGTTGCGTCGATCAAAGTTTGCGGGCCGCCCTCAAACGGGCGCATTGCTCGTGGCCCTTTCGCTCCTGTAACTTCGCGCTGGCGGGATATTGAGCGGATGAACCCGACCTCCGCTGTGGATCATAAGAACACGCATATGCCTCGTGTTTTTGCGACAGCAATTCATTTCCTTTTGATCGATCTAGATTGATGCGGGAATCTAGGCTGCACAGGTAAGCTGGCGCTCCGCACATCACAATAGGGCAACTGCCGTGAAATTCTTCTTGCTTATATATTATAGGACTTTTTGAACCAGTAACTTGAGTTCCCATCGCTCACCTTGCTGATTGAACTTGCAAAAGGACGACCCATTCCAAGCGTCTCTCCTAGACGACCGTAATGTGGCCATCTCACGACACTTTTAATGGTGCTATACTAGCCAAAAGGTCTGTCAATTTACATTTACCCTGACTTGTAAGGCTAATAGGTCAGATACAGCGGAGCGGACGGTCATGGGGTGCAAAGCCGCCTACTAGTGCAAGGCCAATTAATGGTGAGAGGCTGAAAATTCTGAGAGCGTGTCGCAGTTGTAACCTGCCATTCAAAGGTCATGCGTGGCCAGCTCAGCCTTTCTAACTCGCCAGGTCAAGGCACGCAATTTCATCGTGGAGGCGAAGCCTTCGCGTTGCAGCAATCGCGGCTCTTCATCGTCTTTCTGCCCTCGGTCGTACTGCTTGCACTGATCACCTTTGCCCAAAATGATATTCTCAGCATATATTGCAGCGCCGGCAGCCGGGGATTGGTGTGCCATTTCAACGCAGCCCTTCTGCTGCATGCTCAGGCGACCATCGACACACATTCTTCTGTCATCAGGGGCAGGAATCATGCTACAGTCGCTCATTTCGGTCTCCGAGAAGATGGCTGGACCGAGTCTTTCTCATCCCGCATGTTCACAACCAATGCTGTCGGAACACCTCGCTACTGTGTTGCGGATGATGGCCGCCTCACACCTCACCACAAACTGACCTGCCAGCAAAAGCATCTTCCCATGCACCCAGAGTACATATTCATGTGGATATTTGCATTAACAATTCTTCACATCTCTTCTCGGGTATTTCAGAAAAACGTGGCCGCCGCCACATCCGGCCTGGCTCACAATCATGTCGGCGCACCGAATCACTCGGTGAGTCTCGACAATCTTTCTCAAGTGCGTGTCTCATTTGGCTTGATGGGATGCCGATTACTTTCAGAAAAGTGCCGTAGACCACGCTCTCTCGCTGGTGCACACGGATACCGCAACCATGGCTCGCGAAGGGAAACATTGGATCAGCGATCCTGCAGGCATTAGTGTTGGAGACGAATCAATTTGGCGTTCGACCAGATCAGTCGCTGTCTTGATCAACGCACTCGCCAGCACCGGGTTTGTTGCCACCGTGACCAACGCCGCCCACGTCTCCGTCGCTCACTGTGCAGCCAGCATCCACTTCGTCGGGCGAATAAGCGCGAGGCTACCGATCTCGCTCTTGCTCTCATTCTTCGCCTTCAGGCATGTATCAGCCGTCCAGGCCGCGTTCACCCACAACACAGTCTACCGCCTCGACTCGGTCCGTCAGAACTATGCCGGCACCTTTTGCTTCTACCCCGGAGTCCTCGTCAGTGAACGACCGTGCGCAGACAGCCGGTTACAGTCAGTTCTGGACGCCCATGTCAACAACGCGCTGGGTTCTGGTCTTTCAATAGCCTACTACTCGACTGAAGACGGCGCGATTCTTGGAGGTGCCGAGTGGAATGCTTGGAACACGACAACCTTGCGAGTCGCATTGTGCCTCAGCGGTGCCGTCAACTACCTGCCCAACGCGTTCGTTAGTACCTGCCACTACTCAATGCGCGATGACGACTTCGAAGATCCACAGGCGCGTGCTTCAGAATGCGCGGTCAACCTGCCGCAACAACGCGTCACGGATGGGTGTTATCCTGCATCACCTTTGCCCGCACCCGGTCCGCGGCATCGTTTATCTGGGGCCGAGATTTTCGGTATTGTAGCGAGCAGCGTTGGCCTGTTATCGAGTGCCCTTGGCATCTACATGTGGGTGCAACGACGCCGTCGTCGTGCTGGGGCCGTGAATGGCACCCACGATCTCCCACTTGAAGAACGTCGCAGCTCAACCGAAGATCCGGATGATGCCAATATGCGCTCGCCCACAAGCAGGCCCACAAGCGACACTACACACGCTGTTGAATCTTAGGTACGAGTTGTTGCCGAAGTTGTTTGTTTACGCGAGCGGCCAGTTTGTGCTCAATACACATCCTCTACCCCTCATGCCTCGCTTCACTCGTTGCAATCTTTGCACACTCTTTGCGCAACTCTTTCAGAAACTCTCATGCTTACTTGTGGTATGCTCCTAGCGTGGTCTCGTGTGGCAGCAACTTGCTGAACTGCTGAGTCGGCGGTATAGGTTGCATGCACAATTTCATTGCCAAGTCTGCAATTCAAATTTGTGCCGCCATGAATTTTCATGGGGATCTGTAGCCGGCGGAAGCCGATGAGACAATTGTCAGTGGTGGTGGTGGTATCAGCAGAACCTAAGGTCGAGGGAAGTCTGACGGAAGCTTCCGACGGCGTGGGTCGAGTGTCAATGCTGGGGTCTACGAACGAATCGGCCGGTCTCAGAAAGTCAATGCAAAAATTTCAAGGGCAATGGGTCAGCTCTCATTGGTTCTGTGAGCTCGTCCAAAGGTGTTATAATACTTCTTGCAGCTGTGTGGAAAACTTGCGGAGGACGCCTTGCCGAGTGGAGCATCCCCGACACCGGGGAACTCCCCGAAGCTTCAACTTGGAAGGGAATATGGCCGGGATGCGCGCCGAACGCGGACCCTCTGATTCGCAAGCGTCTCGCGCGAGACACAGACGGGGTCTTCCGCGCAGACACATGGGATAAGCTTGTAACCCGCCATATGGCCCCTGCCAAGCACAAATAGAGGTTTCTAACCATTCAAGTAACAGGTATTGGACAGAGTTCATCTCCCATATGAACGGCTTGAGGGCACAAGCTGTCCACCGTCAATCGAACGTCATGTCAGATACCGGTAGATAGTTATGTAGGCAGCTGTACAATTACATAGATGTAGCGAAGAAGCATGTACGATCGACAGAATTCGTAAGCAGCATGACGAATATTACAAAGAATCTCAGGGTTCGAGGCAGCTCCGCGGAACTCGTCACTGTCCCAGGCGCGAGGGGATTTGCAGGCTGACCCCTGTACCCAGGGCAGGAACGCACGATTCCTCTCTTCTCAGGTGCCTGTACTTGTTGGAAGAGCAGTAAACTTCTGTCCACAGAGCTCGCATTCAAAGGCTGTATAAAGAAAAGGCAAGCCGGTGAACTTCCGATTCAAGCGGTACGAAAGAAGCTTAGACGAGTGTCACTTACGTTTCGAGCCGGTGTGGGTGGACATGTGCACGGCGAGCGTGCTCGGGCGGTCGAACACGCGCTCGCAAACCGTGCAAGTTCGCTTCTGGAGCTTGAGTCGTGCGCGCTCGAGACGGTGAGGCGGAAGGGGCTTGGACTCGCAGCAGATATCTTGACGCTAGAGCGCCAAAGATCGATCGAGCGAGGGGTTGAAGGGTTCGAGGAGGGGCCAGCGTCGTCGCGTCTAATACTGGAGAGCCGTATTCTGAGGCACCGGAGCTTGATGAGTATGACTGAGAACGGCCACTCGAGGACGACGGTGATGGATAAGGTGCAAACTTTGACCGCGAGGCGGCCACGGACCCTGCGCCGGTTACACGAGCATTCACTGCTGCTGACGCGTTGGCCGACGGATGCGACGCCGAACACTGCGCTGGGCGAAGTTCTGGGCAGAATGGCAGCTTGAGGCCATTGGGTACAAGCTTGGTCGGGCCGCTGCGCCCACGAGCTGACGAATAGAAGCGGGCTGCGTCGACGTTGGCGCGCGTTTTTGTTTTTGGCCATGGAAAGCGGCCTTAGGAGGCGCTGAATAGACGTGAGCGTAGCCTCTTATAATGGTGTGGCGCCACTTACGCCTGGTAAGGTCGACGAATTCAGGAAATGCATCGGGGAAGGATGGTAGCGTGACTCTTTCCACGGTGGCTGGATACGACATTTTGGCAACCAGATTGGTACGAAATTGAGAGTGCTTGGTGCGTTCGGGTTTTCCCTGCTGAGAGACTTGTATGGCTGCGATGGGAGGTGGGGACAGTGAATGGATAGTCTGACCTCAGCGTGCCCCTCTTTATATCCTCTGCGCTGTCAGAAGCGACAGTGCCCGCGTAGCAACGATGCTCTTCCTTTCTCGGAAGTCCCTCCGGGCAACCTCTCCGCAGGTAGACACAAAAACTGCGGTGATTGGAACTGCGCAGCGATTGGAAGTTATTTGACCTGCGATCTGTGCACGGCTTCTGCTTCCACGTGTAGAGCCTCGAGCCAGCTGCCGATGCGGGATCTCGCCGGCTGCGCAGCACGTCGAGCAAAATTTGGGTTGCTGCTCCGCGACGGTAGTCGAAAGACCTGGGTTGCCAGGTGAGACCACGACGGGGAGAGATGAAGGAACAACAGACGGCCTCGCGAGCTGTTGAAACTCAAACACCGATTTCAAATGAAGTAGGTTTATCCACGCACAGCACGTCCCGCGAGAACGTGATCTCAGGTGATTGTCAGGCTCTCATCATCAAGATTACGCTGGCCCATTGAACGGATGATTTGAAGGGGCTGACTCTATCTCTCTAATCCATGGAGCGACCAACCGCACTTCATCCATTGGGTTTCATCTCACGGTAGCATGGTTGTGGGACTCACAAAAGCTCTCGCCGGGACTCGAGCCCCGTCAAAGGAAAAGATAGGAGGATCATGGAGTAAGAACGACCGCGGCCCGAGCAAGCCTGAAAATGGCAGATCAAGCGAGTGCGGTTGCCACGGCTGTCGTGAGCGGTGGCGGTGATCCTCAGGGGACTGCCCTTTGCTTGCGCAGCCTCGACTAGAGACAAGTGTGCTCTCGATTCTGGCGCCCGTGGAACCCGTGGGTTAGTGAGAGTCCCTGCCACCTGTCATCGTCAAGTGTCAACAATCCCAGGAAAATGCCATACCAAATGGGGATGCGGGACACCCAGACGACCTCCGATCGAGACTACCCAACACGCGTAGCATCAATCCCGCAGCTTTTTGCGCAGACGGCAAAGTCGATAGCGAGGAGCTGGCCGCAGCGCGCTCGAATCGAGTCTACCGATCGAACAACCCGCTGATTCTCTCACTGCGCACGACGTGGCTCAAGAGGAAGCATGCAAAGCAAATATGGCAAGGAGACCCAGTTACGGCAGAGAGAGTACAGTTCGAGTTAGTACAGATCGTTAGGGGGAGAGACTAAAATACAAGAGTGTAGGGGCGGGAGGGACGCGACGGGTCCAAGAAAGCTCATTCGTCGACGCCAGCCGTCCCAGTGCGTGCCCGCTTGGAAGGCCGACCAATTCGTGTATCTGCCTGAGTATCATCGTCTTCGTCGCCAGCCTGCATATATCGTCGTTTCTTCGGGCGACCAACCTTGGGAATCGACGCGGCGGCCGAAGCAGCATCGTCCCCACTGTCGTCCGCATTTGCAGATGCGTCCAAAGACTAAACCCGACGAATGGCACCGGTCAGACAGACGCACTCTAACCAAGCGCGGTGCACGTACCTCCAAGGCGGTCTTGGAGCTGAAGCTGAATATTCTGTCCGAGTCAGTGGTTTCTAGTCGGCGGCGCGCACCCCCTTGATTTTTCAGATAACCGTCGAAGCCAGTTATAATATTGCCCCCATTGTGCTGTGCTGTCTCGGCCAAGTACGAGCCCTCGAAGTGGTAGATCTGTGTCTCTATTTGGATCTGTTGTATGCCCAGCCAACCAGCGAGCCAAACGAGGTAGACGACGTTCCGTTTTAAGATTCCCAGTGCGTGTATTAGAGAGTTTAGTCGATGTCCAAGTGTAAGACAATGGTGAAGCGGAAGACAAGTGCATGTTAGTACCAGAAAATGTCAAACCGACCAAGCGCATGAAATAGGACTGACCAGGGCCTTGTCCGCTGCTCGCTTTTTGTTCAAAGCTTCTATAAGCTTCTTTCTGGCCGTTTCGTAGGCCTGGCGCGCTTCCACATCAGCCATCTAGGAGACTGACGGCCTTCGGGATATCGCCAAGGGTAGAAAGTCGGAGAATAAATACGCTTCCTAATCGAGACACAACTCCCTGCTCACCTTCCCTAGGTCTTTCCTCGATGTCTCCAATTTCAATTGGAAGCATAGTCTCGGATAAAAGGATATCAGAAGTCATGAGCTTTAATTTCCAGGAGAACGTCTCGAGCCTGTGGGAAACTGCAGACTGAATAAGCCGAAATGATGTAAGCCACTTTGGTAAAGTTTGAGCTCATTCTAATGTTCTATCTGTCCTCAAATACGAGTTTAATACGTCACTACTAAGGCCTCATGGAGAACTTGACCTCCCTCCTTGGGGTCCGGAGAAGGAGCTGCGCGTGTCGTCACGCGTTCCACTTGAAGCTCCATCCGTGAATTTAACATGCGGATTAGCAACAGGCGCCGAGCGGTTTCAATTCCGGCATGCTCACCTTTCCCTCTGCCCGTCACTGCACCACCCCACATCATGAACACTGACAACCTCTTTGTTGTTGTGGACCGCTGGTTTCACATCCTCGTCGTTCCGCGTGCAGAGGAGCGCACGCCGCTCACGTGGCGCAACGCACCCATCCTATTGCTGCCCTTCATGCCCCTCTTGGCCATGGCGTACCTCGCCCGCCGACCAAACACCCTGCTTCTGCGCGCCCTCTGCTTCCCGCTTGTCCTCATGAGCACTACCCGCATCTTCTTCGGGTACTACTTTACGTCGCCAGGTGCTAATGAGATCAACTGGGCTATGGGTGCGTGACGTGTGCCTCCCCTCGCTCGCGCAACTTTGTGCTGACGCTAGAACTTGGGCGGCCCCCGTCCCCTCGTGATTCAGGCATGCTGGCGATTTATTGTTTATCACGCGCGGCCGAGCTGTGCTTTGTGCCTAAAGGACGGTTCAAGATCGGCGAGACGGCAGAGACCCTGGGCCGTGTGGGGATCCCAGCGATCGAGCGAGAAAACCGCAAGATCTTGCAGATCCCAAATGGTAGTAACGGTTCATTGGCAAATGGGTCAAGTTGCATGAAACGATCAAACGGATCAAGTCCTCGAGCCGCGAATGGGTTCAGTCGGGGGTTACGTGACGCGCTTGAGCTGCTGTGTGCAGTTCGAGGCATCGGGTGGGACTTTGGCACAGGTGAGTGACTGATCCGCTCCCAATTTCATACCAATCCGCTGCTCAACGCGCCATTATGTGTTTTGGTATTCGTTTTGCCGCTGCTGATTGCATTTTCAGGAACGAGTCTCAAAGTTCCATCTCCTACACGGCCGCTGGAGAAGGCAGCATACATGCGTGTTACTATTCGAGTCGTTTTCATCTGCTTCGTTGCACTCGATGCCTTAGAGAGCTTCCTAAAGCTATGGCCCGGCGTCGGGTCCCCTCGGGCGGTTCGATCTTCTTCACCAGCCTCCCAACCGATTCATGCAGTCACTTCCATTCTATCCTACATGCATGTCAGACGCTTGGGACAAACAGCCCCGCGCGCAGGTTGAAACCCCTCTGTCTTTGTGGCATACGTACGCACTTAGCACCCTGCTGCATACGGCCACCGGCTTTGCCTTTGTCGCCGGCTTCGAGATGTGCTACGGCATCTCCTCCCTCGTCGGTGTCGGACTCCTCGGGCACCAACCAGCAAGCTGGCCGCCGTGTTGGGATGCTCCTTGGAACAGCGCGTCGCTGCATGAGCTCTGGGCCATACGTTGGCACCAGTTCCTCCGCAGACCTTCCTCGTCATGGGCGGGTACCCGGTCAGCTTTGTCTTTGCACTCCTAAAGATTCCCGGCGGTACTCGTCTCGGTTTTGTCCTCGGCAGTTTCGCCGCAAGCGGAGCCTTTCATGACTTTGGTATGTACGCCATGGGCCGTGGACTCGACTCGCGCGTGTTCTGGTTCTTCTTCGGCCAGGGAATTCTCATCATCGCCGAACACGCGTTTCGGAAGATCACTGGCAGGCGGGTGGGAGGGGTTTGGGGTCGCGTATGGACCATCTCCGTCATCTTTCTAGGTGGCCAGCCGTTAGGTGCGTGAACGCTGTCTGTCTCAACATATCCAAGGCTGACATTTTGAGCAAGTTGACTCGTGGCATAAGCGCGGTCTCGCGGGTGGAATGATCATTCCAGCCTTTGTGTCTCCCACACGGCAGCTTTTGTGGCCGCTCGTTCGCTCGGCATGGGGAACCTTTGGGTGCTCTCGCTAACGTGGCCAGCTGGGGGTCAATAACCTCCCAAAAATTCATTTAGCTATAACCCAGCTCACTCCACTAGGGGGTCGGTGAGTCTAATATCGACAAAGCTACTGTGCCACAGCTCCATCGCATATCACGAATATCATACAATACTTTTAGTCGCCATGTCATATGTAACAGAAACGTAACAGAAACGAATAGTTCTATCAGCTTCGACTCTTGAGTCTCGTGGACTTCCCATGGGGCTTCCGATCTCGTACGCTCCATGGCCAGCATACGAACGTATGAATCCTAAATTTTGGTTTAGATATATTCAGTATGCGCAACGGCAGCTGCCCTGGCGAACTCCGCTCTCATCTTCTATCTATCTAACTATTTTGCGCTAGCTAGTGCTATCTGCACACGTTTGGGACACAGATGCCTTCCCTTTCGTCTGTTTGTCAATCACGTTCCGTTATCTCACTGCCGCCTGTATCGTTCACCAGTGCTGCACAGTAATCCCAAGCCCAGCTACTCTTCAATTCTTTAGATCATCATTAAAGCATGAAATGACTGCTTTAAACTCTCATAATTATTTTCTTCATCCCACTACGGCGAGTCAAGCATGGTGATGACACCTGATTTGGGCGCTCGAACAATCTCTCCATCAGACAATAGACGCAACTCAATCTTGCCATTTTGTCCTCTTCAAATCGGCTCTTTCTGCTTGTAACTTGCATGATACAGTGCCTCAATCCCAACTCACATGTCATCAATCTCAATGTTTGGTCGGGCATATCCGCCACCAGGCTGGATCTCTACCTCAAACCAGGACAGTTATCTCGTGCACATCCTGATAAGGCCGCATGCTCACCGAGCTTCCCATCGAGCTGAAGCTTCAGCTGTTTCGCCACATGGCAAAGCATGATATTGCTCTCATGTGTCGAGTGGCTCGCGACTGGCAGGCGTGCGGCGATCGCGTGCTGTATCGTAATATCAACTTCGACTTCAACCCTCAAAACTGGAACCAGCTGCTCCAGCCGCTGCGGCGTCTCGTTCGCGCTGCAGGTCTGGCAGCCGCTGTGGTGTGTCTCCGCATATCGACGGCTGCTAGCTGCACATCCACCTCATGCGATCTTTGCGAGCGAGACGGCACGTGCAAGCGTACTTGCCCAGGTCCATTTCCCTCAGACCAATTTATTCCGACGGCCGCGCTAATGGAGACCTGTTTCTCTCTGTGCAAGAGCTCCATGCCTTAAGCGTGCATGACCAATTCGCCTGTCCACACATGGTGCAGGACAATTTGGTCGCCCTATGGGCATTATTGTCGATGATTGTACAGAACACGACAAACCTAGAGTGCCTTGAGCTTCCAAGTGCCGTTCCTCTAGGCGGTATCGACATCAACGTCATCCACGCTGCGATGCAGCTCAGTCAATTACGGCAACTACAACTTCCGGGAACGTGTGTTCCTTCTTTGACCAAACTGGCTTGTGAACCAAGTATTCGAGCATTTCCAGCATGCAGAAACCTGGTGGTGTGCATTGGCGGCCGCATCTCCCAGAACGACAATGTCCCTGAGGCTGTTTCGCAGCTCGCCTCGGTGCCTGGCATTTTCCCGCTGGTTTTACAGCACCATTGTCTTCAGATTTGGCCGTACACACTAAGTAGCCACGAGGAAATTACGCCATACGTGAGGGCTGTGAGGGCCTTCCTAGAGGAGCTCATTTTGCGCCACATCCACACCGGCAGATATGGCAGGGGCATCATCTGGCGGATTGGACTGTCCTTGTGGCAGGCAGCCCGTCTAGTTGATATCGTAGAGATACTTTCTCCTGAGTTTTCTGCGCGTATATCGGCCTTAGAAGTCGAGTTCAAGCCGGCTACGGCGGATGGTGACGAGCTTCCGGTTTTCACAGCGAAGTGCATGATAGATGCAGTTCAGAAGTTGCCGAGCCTACACACGATACATCTACGGTGGGATCCCACAATGGCTACGCATGTAGAGCCCGTAGTCCAGATCACAGCGGATCAGGTGTTGCACGAGGCTCGGTCAAGGCGACTAACAACCCTGACCTCCGTGCGCTTGTGACACATAGGACATAATCCGATCTATTCCAACCTTCATGGCCTCGAATAACTCAAAGCAGCATGGTTCCGGCGACATGAAACAACTTCGAAATTGGACACACTAGGTGGTGCTGTTAGTCGTACAAAGGCGTACAAAGGCCGTTGTTGACGCTCAAGATTAGTATACCTCCTTACACAAGCTACTTACCTGGATCAGTCGTGTTACATAGCACAACACGCCGATAGACTAGGTAAGAACGCATTTCTTCACAACTTTAGGCAGCCGGACGGGTAGTTTGACAAAGCGAGCCGTTGTCTGGACCACAAGTATGTCTTCCCACTGTGCAGCTCCATATGTATCTGCGCTACCAAGATATATCGGAGAAAGACGCGACTACCAGTAACCAGCACACACCGCCCACGTTCACCCGGCTATATCCGTTGACAGGTTTGATTTCTGCCTATTACCCGAACAGCTTCATCCACACATCCGCTTTGTCAGGATGCCCAACGACATTCCAGCTGAGCTCAAGCTCGAAATATGTCGTGCTTGTACCAGTCATGATATTGCGCAACTTTGCCAACTGTCTCGCACCTGGCGGGCCTGCGGGGAGCGCGCCTTATACCGCAATGTCAAAGTTGCCTTTGATCCCGGCAATGACCAGTGGGACATGCTTCATCGGCTACTACGGCGCCTCATTCAGGACCAAGAACTGGCATCCACCGTCATATGCTTTCACATATCGATGCGGCAGAGCTATGGCTTGAACCGGTGCCAGCTTTGCGAGAGGAATGGCACGTGTCAGCGCACAGGTCAAACATCTCTCCCCACGGATCAGTTTCAGATAATATCCAAGCGTGTCACGGTTGGAGCACCATTTCTCTCGACGAGGAGCTTCAAGCCCTCGGCGCGCACCAAGCGTTCACGTGTTCGCGCAGGGTTCCGGACAATCGGATCATCCTCTGGGCGTTGCTGCCACTTGCGTTACAATGCACCCGCAATCTGGAAACCCTCGTGTTCCCAAGAGCAGTTGCGCTTGGTGGCATTCACGTCAACGCCGTTCATGCCGCCATGCAACTAAAGCGCTTACGGCGGCTGCAGCTTCCTCATATTTGCGTCACTGCGTTGACTAAACTCGTCTGTGACTTAAACTGTTGGCAATCTTCTGCAGATAGAAGTCTGGTGGTCTGCATTGAAGGTCATACTTCTCAGTATTACGACATCCCCGAGGCTGTCTCAAAGATGGAGCGTATAGCTGGCGTGTTTCCGCTTCTCATGGATCAGGTTTCGCATGCACCAAAGCTCAGCCTTGAGGTATCACTACATGCACTGGGCAGCTTTGTGGAGATGGTACCCTGCATAGAAGCATATCACGCCTTCCTTCTAAATGACATTGAACTCCACGGCACGGACGCGTGGAGCCGGAAGATCACAGTTCATATCGGGCTTTCACTATGGCAGGCTCATTACCTCCCGAAGATCGTGAAACTGCTTCCCACAGAGCTCCAGGAGTGTGTCGATGTACTGTACGTCCAGTTCAAACCGCACGCGACCGATGCGGACAGCCCGACGCGGCTCGGAACAAAGCGCCTAGTGGATGCGATAGAGACGCTTCCAAAATTGTGCATGCTCTCAGTGTGGGGTATTGAGATGCAGGAGGTCGACCATGTCGCTCATTCCACCGGGACTGAGGTGCTGCGCGAGGCGCACTCAAGAGGGCTAGTTGCGTTACACACGGTGTACGTCTAATCACTATATAACGAAAAGTACAAATATTCGAGCATCCTGAGCAAGATCAGTGCACAAATATATCGGTAAATCTGCGTATGGGTCAATCACTCCTGCCAATGCAATGACGAAGATTCAATCATTGGGTTCCGTAATATTATATCGCACCGGTGCCAAAATCTGCTCAAATATTCTCTTTTTAGAAATGCTATCGATATTTACACTGGCGGCTTAGTGGAATATCCTGCTCGCGCGAACACGGTTATGATTCGAGAGTATGACAGCTAGCATTTCTTCAACCTAGAGAAACAAAGTCCGTTTCACATGAGACATACTTGGCCATGCCTGATTGTGCGCTTCGTCTGCAATATATACATTCGGCCACGGCCGTTTCGAGACCATCATGATCGCTGTTTGTGCTCGGAGCGAGCGACAGCGAGCTTCGCGCGAAGTCTGGCGGCGGAAGCAAAGCGACCAGTGTCGCTCCCACAAGGCGTGAGTGAACATTTTTCCGACCGAAAAACGGAGGAAAAATCGAGACATCATTGCCTCTTTAGCGAGTGAGTCACACAAATTGCCCTTTCAGGAAGTGATCTGTTGGGTTTTTCCTTCGTTTTTTGGTCGGAAAAATGTTCAGTCCCACCCTGTGTCCTCTTCCGCCGCCCTCGCCATCTCAGCGCGCTTTTTCATGTCCCACCCATCACTCCCTTTTTGCGTCAGTGGACGGTGGTTCTGACTCCCGATCCGCCCACGCACAAGGCCTCTGGCACGAGGTTGCAAGGCGAAACCGTTGCGCCGAATCTCAGCGAAAGCAGCGGTAAGTGCGCTATGCGTGGAGGGCAACACCTTCCCAGAGCCGATCGCGATCGCAATGCGCTAGCATGCGCAAACGCCTTTTCCGCAAAACCGCGATCGCGGAGGCACCGATCACGCCGCGCACTTTCCGCAGCCAGCCAGAGCCCCCTTCCCCCCATCACGCATTATGCTGATTATTCAAAAATTTGGATTCTAACCTTGTATCTAATTTGTCGAATTGTCATGGCTTTGCTGAGCCACTTCGGATATTCCCAGACTTAGACCCTGACCGAGCACCCGCACACATTCTCCCAGACCCAATGGGCACCATTATTCCCGCTGAAATCAAGCTCTACATATGCCGCGGATGCAATAAACAGGACCTCGTGCGATTATGTAGCGTATCTCGTGCCTGGCGGGCCTGCGGCGAGCGCGTACTGTACCGCAATGTCGACCTTGCCTTCAATCCCCCCGTCTCGGACGATTGGAGCATACTGTTGCGCCCGCTTCGGCACATTGCTGATAATCCAACCCTCGCAACCGTTTTTGTGTGCCTTCGCATATCGCTCGGACCACGCTCGCCTGCAAAGTCGTGTCGGCTGTGGGAGACGGACGGCGTGTACAATCGCACTCGTCCTGCACCTTTCGCTTTGCAACAGTCTGACAACTTGCCAGACTATACGGCGGTGGGCGCGTTTCTGACTGCCGATGAGCTTCAGGTTTTGAGCGCACGCCAGCCGCTCACATGCCTACATGGGAGGATGACAATATGGTGATACTTTGGGCACTACTGTCGCTTGCGATTCAGGCTGCTCCAAACTTGGAAACTCTGGGGCTCCCCAGTAGAGCTCCTACCGGCTGTCTTGGCTTCAGTGTAGCCGTGCTGCTACCCAGCGAGATCGATTGAGGCAGATACAGCTACTGATGCGTGTGTTCCGCCGTTCACCAAACTCGTATGTGACCAAGAAACCAGTCGATAAGCTCTCGCAGGTAGAGGCCTAGTGGTATGCATTACACGCCACGAGACTCCCTCGCAATACGATATTTTCGCCGCCGTCTCTCAGCTGGCGTCGGTGCCCGGTGTCTTCCCACTCATTATGCAGAAACACCTTCTTCATATCTCACCGCATTACACCACCCTGCGGACATCCCGACCTACGTAGGAGCGGTGCGTTTTTGCCTGGAGGACTTCGCTAAACGCGGCGACAAAAACTTTATACGGTGGGGTGTCCATTTTCCGGATCAGACGTGCATTTTGGCAAGCCTCACATCTCGTGGAGATTGTACAGCTGCTGCCGGGTGAGCTTTGTGAATATTTTACGTATTGGACGTCGAGATTAAGCAGCATGCGACAAGTGACGACTACGACGGTGACGATTCGCCATGCCTCTCCACGGCGGGCATCGTAGATGCGGTTGGAATATTGCCGATGTTGTTTAAGATACAGTTTCGGTACGAAGCCAGGCCGCAGCCGGTAGCGTGCGTGCTTCGGATCACGGAATACGAGGTTTTGCGCGAGGCCGCGGGCGAGACGGCTCAATAGACTGAACCCACGCGTGCTTGTGACATCGACGCCCGGAAACAACTATGATAATATCTGATTGTATTACTTTATCATGTACATCCCGCCGTCAAAAGGAGTAAGCTGTGGCAGATGTCAGACTCTCTGCGCACGGACGTTTCCGGCGCTTGTCCTCCTGAAATGCCGCAGCGACGCCTGTTCATTGCACTTTTCCCGCCCCGCGCATCCACGAATCGGCTACCTGCTGCCGTACTAGTCGCACAAAACTCAGCCCCGCGCTCACGTGGCCGCTAAAGTCTATTTTTTGCACTAAGCGCGGTTTCAAAGAAGAAAAACGACGTCGGGCAATCTTTGGCGGCGGTGCGGTTTCGTGACAACGATGGCGCACGGGTCGCGCCAGATCAGCGTCCGCGACGTCGCTGTGGAGCATCGCGCCAGGATCAGTTAATCTACTTTACATTGGCACGTCGAGGATGTTCTTAGCAGTATCCCCTAAGCCACCATTCTACAGCTTGTTACCAGCTTCGCCTTCAAACCAATATTACCAGGGTACAACCTGTGCGGTTGTGCAAGCAGTAAAAGCGTGGGGACCGAACCGGCAGCTGCGGCTCCGCCAAAGCGCTTGCTCCACCTTTTCAGGATTGGTGATGGTTCTCAGCGCGCAAAGAATCGAAGCCACGGGGGCTTTTCACGCTTCTTAACCTCCTACTCTCGTACATTCCCAACCTTTTTTTTTGCAACGGGGAGCTCGCTCTTACGCTGCAGTTCATTCGTTACGGTCACGTCCGACGCAGTCATCTGCCAGCGTTGACCGCTGCTGTCTGAGCGCCGTAGCGCCGTACGACAACTTTTAAACAAGCTCAACACTCCCTGCTCTCCAACATGGGATTACTCGGCGATGTCCTTGATACTGTAACAGACACGGTTGAAGATACTGGTGATACTAGTCGGTGCGCGCGCCTTGCCAACGAATGCATGATGGTACCCGTACTAACGGCAGCATAGGTGACGTTGTCAATGTAGATGTGGTCGGCGTTGTCTCGGACCTCGGAAACATCGTAACCGACGCTGCGACTGTCGTAGGTGAAGTCGTGACCGGCGTTGCGACGGTCCTGGGCAAGATTTTGGTTGCCGACACGGACACTTCATCAACTCCCACCAGCACCAACAGCCCGAACCCAGCTCCGACTGCAACTTCCAGCTCTTCCACCAAACCGCCTCCATCGAGTTCAACGACGACCAAGAGTACTCCACCGCCATCGCAGCCGTCGCAAACGTCACATGAGCCATCACCTACCACCGGCCGGTGGCGGCGGAGGTGGCCACGACGACAGTGATGAAAATAGCAACGGATCCACTTCAACTAGCCGGCCTACGGTGACCCCAAGCCAGTGTCCCTCCCTGTTGGCCCTAACCCAGGCGGGGACGACGGCTCAAGCGATTCGGACGATGACGAATCTGACAACTCGGGCGTATCTAATGCTTCAACGCTGCCGTCCAGCTCGAACCCTGGGGTCAGCCTCCCTTCCCCGAGTTCATCTGCCACCTCTCCAGCTGGCAACGCCGGCTCCACACCATCTCTGCCATCCCCGAGCTCCACATCCCCGTCCGAAGATCCTGAAGCGAATCCTGGAAAGCATCACAACACCGCACTCGTCGCATCGCTCGCGACAATTGGTGCGCTCCTGGCGCTTCTGGCACTTCTATGTCTGGTGCGTCGGTACTTCATCGTGCGCCGGCGCACACGGCGCGACGCGTGGGCCCGCCGCCCGACTGACTTCGCCGGCGTCATGGGCGCCAACTACGGCTCGTACGATGAGGGGAAGTCGTTCGGCATCGTCGCGCGCGTCGACGTCGAACGGCAGGACGACTCGCCCGAGCCCCGCAGCGCAGACATGCCCAGCGGCTGGGTTGACGTCGAGAAGGCAGACCCAGTCTCGCCGCCGCGACCATTGTTCGTCACAAATCACGATGCCGTGCGGCAGAGCGGCATTTCGGTCGAGTCGTACGGTAACCTGACGCGTGAGCCGCTCATGTGCTACCGCCCGAGCGGTGGGTATGCGAGCTCGCTCTCGAGCGGCACGTCATCGGTCACGGTCCCGCCCGCGGTGGTCGTCGCGTCACGGTGGTCCGCATCGCAGGAAACCTCCTCTGGTGCGCACGGGGACACTGATTCCAACACGCCGCGCAGCTCGGTTCACTCGCTCGAGAGCTCTGAGTCAGAGAAGAGCGAGAGCGCGCGCCTCGTCGATCATGCTCGGCTCTCGCTCGCCTACCTACGCCAATCGACCTCGCCACAGCCCGAGGTTCACGCACCTGTACCGTCGCCGACACGCCGCACTGTCGACTCCGCGCTCATAACGGCGCTCTTCACGCCTGTGCAGCTGTCCGAGCCAACGCCAGCGCTGGCGCGCACGCCGAGCGTCAAGAGCGTCCCACACATCAGCATCTACGCGTCGAACGAGGCCCTGCCAAGCAGTATGCACGCAAGCGACAGCCCGCGCAGTCCCTCGTGGACTGCGCCGGAAAGCTGGAGCAGCGCACCATCGTCGCCCGTGCCCGGCCAGACGGGCTTCAGGAACCCGCAGATCGTGATCACGCGCGCGTCGCACTCGCCCCGAGAGCCGCGCAGTGCGAGTGGCCTGTTTGTGGACGCTGACCCGTTCGCGAGTCCACTCGACCACGCGTGAGCCCTCCTACTGCTGCGCTTTGAATCGACCATTTCTTTTATCTGTATCCTGAAAGATGCTCAGGCAGCACAACAACGCCTACCCATACACCCGTCGCTCCTTCATCCGTCCCTCTCTGCTCCCTAAAGTTCTCTACGATCCGAAACCAGGATCATTTGTTGTTAAAACAACTCGCCCCTCTAAAAGTCTTTACCTAGTTACTTCGCGTTTGCGTTGTACATATGTACCAACTACCCCGCTTCGTCTTTCGCCTCGCGAGTCTCGAGGCACCCTAAGATCTTCATACCCTTTCTACCGTGTACTCTGGATGCCTCGCGAGCTGCGCTTGTGGGAAGTCGTACAAATAGAGTACAGATTCAAGCACCGATTGGAAGCGTTGGCTTCATTGAGGTGACCGTACTGATGAGTTTGGTAAGGCTCACGTCGGGCCGATGTTCTTTACAGATCTGGTAACAGGTAAGGGTTAAGACGAGAAACATTGGTCAGGACAATTGCTTTCCACCGGCCATCTTGATCCTTGACACATCCCCCCAGGAGTTGAACTTCAGCGAACAGACTGAACTTCGCATGATTCTGTTGGAGATGCCAGAGCAACCTGCCGAAACGAGTGAGGAATGTAGAATATGGTCACCACCTCTTGTAAATATGAGGATGGCCTTACTTTAATTGTATTAGACCAAAAAGAAACTCCACAGGAATTTTTTTGCTGGACAGGTCCCTTTGACGGGAGTTTACGAATCGGTTGTCTCCGGTGACTGGCGTGAATCTTGCCCTTCTCCGTGCTAGACCTTCATCATGCCTCGTAGTCTACCTGACGAGCTGAAAGTGCTCGTATGCCACGGTTGCACGCGACAGGACATGGCGCGCCTAATCCGGGTGTCTCGTGCTTGGCATGCGTGCGGCGAGCGCTTGCTATATCGCGAAGTTGTCCTCAAGTTCCACCTCGATGTCCCGGAACGTTGGGACGCCCTTCTCCACCCATTGCGACGCTTTATGCATGGCAGCAGCCTAGCGTCTGCCGTTGTTCGCCTCCGCGTATCGGTGAGGAGAAGTTACGAGTCGAGGCCATGCGATCGTTGCTGGGAGCTTCGCTCGTGCGAACGCACACGCCGAGAATTTCACTGTTGCGAAAGAACACGCCAAGCAGTTTTGCCCATGGATCAATACAACGCATACAGGAAGAAGTTTCGCTCAGATCAAGGTTTGAAACTTGCGTTGGACAAGCTTGAGGCCCTGAGCGCACACCAACCATCGGCGTGTTCACAGAGCCAGATCCATATACTCATCGAACAATGCAACGCAAACATCCTATATTATCTTTCAAATCAAGACAATATGCTCGCATTGGACAATCTTGTGGCCCTGAGCTCGCACCGACCATTAATGTGTTCAGAGAGGCTGGATGACAACTTGGTTATCCTCTGGGCTCTGCTTGCGGTCGCACTACGCAGGACGTCAGCTCTGGAAGTTCTTGAACTACCTACCGTTGTTCCAGAGGTTGGATCGATATACCTCAACGCTATCAGCGCTGTGCCAAATCTCAAAAGACTGCGACAGCTGGCAATCCCGCCGAACTGTCTTTCCCGACTTTCAGTACTGCTATCTGCAGCCCGTCGAGCGCCACACCAGTCCCGCGGAGCCCTGACCGTGTGCATTCACGACCTCGTAACCAACTCAAACGAGATCACCGCATACATGTCGCAACTAGTTCGGTTAGGCGGTATTTTCCCGCTCATTCTGCATGCAGGCCACTTAGAGATTGTTCCATATGCAGTCAAACATCGCGCGGACTCGGTATCCTACGTTAGCGAAGTGGCGGCCTTTCTCGACGGCATCGCAGCGCGCCGCGACTTCGAGTCAAATGACGAGAAAATCCTCTTCCGGATCAACCTTGCACTGTGGCAAGCATCACACCTGCACGCATTTGTGGGGATGATCCCTGTTTCCCTTGCCAAGTGCATTACAAGGCTGGAAGTCGAGTTTATGCCCCACGGGAGAGATGACGATGAGTCACCGTGCCTCAGCACTGCCGGTGTCGTGGACGCGATCGTCACCCTCCCGAACCTAAAATATGTACTCTTTCTGAGTCGCACCATCTCGAAAACCCGGATGGAGCGTGTGATCCAGTTTTCAGGAGAGGAGGTGGTACGGGACGCGAACTCGAAAGGATTGCGTAGATTTTACCAAGTGAGTTTGTTAGGTCGATGACTGTGAGGATTTTAGCAGTGGGAGGGCACATCACTTTGTCGATTCGCGGCCAGTTGATATCATCATATGGAGCAAGTGAGTGACATGACTGAATTCCAGAGTGAAAGTCGCTCAGGCTGACCTGGCTACATTGAAGACTTGTAGGAACCTATGCCCATGTCAAGACAGACCGTTCTCACATTCCAGACAAATTAAAGACATTCGTGCCTCGCTATCTTATTACCGTGTGCCACATGGCAGTTTCGGGGTGGTGAACGCAACATGAAGAAAGCGCTTACGTTAAATGCTACAGAGACAACGTAATATGCTCAATCGATGAGCACTGAACCCAATTTAAACCCCAAGTAGACCTCTTCAGCGACACGGGCGCTTCCGACTTTCGTCTTCTTGACTTCCCGCCGGACTCACCTACCCGACGCATCCTTGTCACTCGATACCGCGCAGCTGCGAGACCAATTCTGGCTCGTAGACATGGTACCGCTTGACGCTTGTGAACACACGTGAAGTGTACAATCGTTGCCCTTGGCGGGATGTCTTCTTGGCGACAACGAGGGGCGTGTCGGCATGCTGCTCCATAACAACTGCGCCGCAACGGTTTCATTCCGTCAGTCTTGGCGAAGACGGTCGGTGCCAGTACCAGGCAGCTGGACCCACAGTTCCAGCTGTCTGGGTCGCTGATCCATGGTCAAGCCAGGTTCGAATAGTCCGGGAAGCTGACTTGCAGCTAAGCAGCCGACCCTCGATCTCAAGACAGCAGTGAACGGACGTGTGATCAGTGGCTACCGGACAGGCGCCTATAACTGCGCCCTCAAGGATCTGCGATCGTTTATAGAGAATCGATGCCTCGTGGTTTTCGCGCCTCTTGTCCTCTTACCCCAAGTCATTGGGCTAACGCATTTGGCTTTGCAGCGGGAGCCTGCGCTACAGTCCATTCTTTCCTCTTTCACCAGCGTTGACCGCTGTATTTGAGCGCCATCACGCCTCATAATTTACACAAGCTTCTCACAGACCACTGGTTGGCATGTCATCATTCGGCGATGATTTTGGTAGCATGAAGAACACTGTTCAGGACCATGGTGTCAGCGTTGGTGCGTGCTGCTGGCAAGCGTGCCAGGATCTGCGCTCTGACTACTAGCGCACAGGCGATGTGGTCGACCCCAGTGTCGCGGGTGCTATCGGCACAGGCGGGACAGGCATGGCCCCGGCCAGCAGCAACGATGCGATCCTAACTCGTACTTTCCCACGACCATCGCAGAGTCGAAATCCGGCACTGCTACTCCCACGAGCAATCGGAGGTGGTGCTGGAGATGACGTCGTCTCTGTCTCGGGCGACGATGAGAACTCGGATGACTCTGACTCTGACGGTCCGGATGATTCAAGCTATGGTTCAGACGATGGCGAATCTGATGACGAAGACAAGCCCGACATCCGAACGCTTCCATCCAGCTCAACTTCAACTGGAAGTTTGCCTCCAACCAGTCATACCCTGGCGTCATCACAACCTTCGCCAACTGTGAGCTCGACGCCACCGCCGACTAGGCCATCTCCTGTGGATCCTAAGCCAGTGGCCTTTCCTGTCAGCACTAGCGTGGGCGATGAAGACTTTTCGGACGACTCGGACGGTGACGACTCGGACGATGAAGATGAGACGGATGCTCCAACGCTTCCATCTAACTCGGATTCGGCGGCTGGCTCGCCTTCCGCGAGTTCATCTCCCCGTGTTCCGGCTGGCAACGCCGGTGCCACCTCCCTGCCATCCTCAAGCTCCGACTCGTCTGAAGCCTCTGGCACGGATCCCGAGAAGCATACCAACATCGCCCTTGTCGCTTCGCTCGCAACCATTGGGGCGCTCTTGACGCTCCTGGCACTCCTGTGTCTGGTCCGACGGTATTTCATCACTCGCCGGCGGAGAACGCGCGATGCGTGGACAAGTGGCTTGTCTAACTTTGTTGAGAGCAAGCGCAGCGACTATGGCTCGTACATTAGCGAAAGTTCCATGGGTACCGTCCAGACTGGGCACCGAGCCGAGTCGGACGAGCGCCGTGGCTTAGACATGCCAACCGGATGGGTCGATGTCGAGAAGGCGGACCCGCTGTCGCCGCCGCGACCACTCTTTGTCACCAATCCAACGACCACGCACGCGCCGAGGCAGAGCGGCGTGTCAATCGAGTCATATGGCAACTTGACACGCGAGCCGCTCACGTACCACCGTCCGAGCAGCGGATACCCTCATTCGCTCTCCAGTGATATCCCGCGGATGACCTCCCCTCCTGCTGCGGTCATGGCCTCCCGGTGGTCAAGCTCCAACGATGCAACAACCACGTACGCAACTACATCGAGGGGCTCGATGCACTCGCTCGGAAGCTTCAAGTCCGTGACGATTGAAGGGATGCGGTTCGTCAATGTGGCCCAACCTTTGCCGGCGTACCGCCAGCCTTCCATCATGCTGGAGCCCAAGTTTATACTATCGCCAGCGGCAAGCATCACGAGTGTCCCGCATAGCTCCATCTACGGGTCAGACACGTTCTTGCCGACAAAACCCCACGAGAACCCGAGTACGAGCCAGTCTACCTACAATCCGCTTAGACTTTCGTGGGTCCATTCGGAGGGCTGGACTGGTGCGGTCTCGCCTGGGCTCGACCAGACGGGCTCCGCGGGACATGGCAAACCTACGATTAATGTGACCCCAGCGTCCAACTCGTCCATTCAGTCGACTGCGCCGAGGAAGTCGCTCTCCGGCCAGAGTCAATTTGCGAGCTCGTCAGACCACGAGCAGGCTTCCATGTTTTCAGTCTAACTGCCACGGCCCCCTCTCCATCATATCGTGCTCGGTGCTCCGGCAGCGCCACTCCCGTAACCACATGCCACACTCACTCGAAACTCCTAACAGTCTGGCCACAACTGTAAACGCACATTGTTCAAGTACTCACACATCGAAACATCCCGATTACTTTGTATCATGCTGTAAATGTGCACTCACAGTCCAATGTCGGCTTCGCGTTTACGTCAACGATCGTCCATACCCTCACGAAATTCATGACTAGTCATTTATCGTGCACTCTTATTCATCGACTGGCCAGCAGCCGTTTGGGAGACCAAGTTCCTACTCGCGCCGAATGGCCGACCGCAGAGCCTTACCGAACAGGCTGTACTCCAAGCTCGATCCCGATAAGGAAGACGTGCACATAGTCAGCTTGTCGGCATTGTGTTTTCTTGGCGACGACGGGACCGCTCGAGTACGTTGTTCCAGTTCATTTCCGTGTTCTTGGCTTGGGATCTAGGCCCAAACAGCCGGACCCACTGTTCCAGCTATCTGGGCCGCTGTTCCACAAATCAGCCTCCCAGCGCTCGGGTTCAACCTTTCTGATCTCCTGATTTGAAGCTGCAACAGCAGAGACAGCGGCAAGTTGGTACAAGTATTGGTGACCGGCCGGCGCCTGTCACCCCAACCGATGTGGGTCGCGACCCGCGGTGAACCAACTCCGCCACGCGTTTTCCGCACCTCTTAGCTTCCCACTTTCATCGCTGGGCGAAACATTAGCTTGCTGCAGGATCCCTCAGTAAACTACAATCTTCACCAGCGTCGACCGCTGGTTCTGAGCGCTGGTGCGCCGCATAAACTGTTCAGAAACTTCATACCAAGACCGCTACCAACAATGGGTTTACTTGCCAACGTCATCAATGGTGCAGATTGGGCGGTTGAAGGCGTAGATAACAAGGCCGGTGCGTAAGGTTTGCAAACCAAATGATATCAGCTTGGTTCTCACTACTAGCACATAGGCGATGCTCTCGCCATCATGGAATCCACGGATTCAACTTCAGCCATGACCCCGAATTCATCAACGAGAGCTTCTCGCACAACTTCCATGATAACCGAGCGCATTTCGTCGGCTTCACAGCCATCGCAGAGCACAAACTCGGCGCCGCCACCCTCAACAACGAGTGGAGGCGGTGGCAGTCCGATGCCGAATCGGCGACCTCCCGCTGACCGCAAGCCAATATTCTTGCCTGTCTTCCCTGATGGCAGCGATAAGAATGACTCAGACGACCGGGGTGATGACCACTCGGATGGTGGCGACCCTGAGGTGGACGACTCTGACGAGTCGGACGAGTCGGACGCTCCAACGCTCCAGTCCAACTCGGAACCTGCGGCTAGTCCAACTTCTGCGAGTTCATCTCCCCATGTTTCAGTAAGCAACTCTGAACCCACCTCCCTGCCATCACTGGAGTCTTCTTTCCCCTCGGAAGACTCTGGCGCGACGCTCGGGCAGCGGAACAAAGGCGCGCTCGTCGCCTCACTTGCAACAATAGGGCTGCTGGCGCTCTTGGCAATTTTTTGTGTCGTCCGCCATTTCATCGCTCGTCGAAGAGCGAGAATCAATACTTGGTCATGTCGGTCGCTCGATTCTCTCGGTGGCAACGGCGCGGCATATGGCTCGCATCAGAACGAGAAACCTTCCGGCATTGACACCTCATCCGAGTCCCGCGGCTCGAAGGTGCCACACGAATGGGTCGATGTCGAAAGTGCAAACCCTCCATCGCCACCGTGGCTATCATTTGGCAACGATGCGGTCTTGTGTGCAACGAGGCAGAGTGGCATGTCTGCTGAGTCATACGGTGGTACGCGCGAGCCGCTCGCATGCGACTGGTCAAGTGGCGGATACCCATCGATGTCTGAACTTCCTGCGGCAATCACGACTTCCAGGTGGTCGAGCTCTCACGATGCCTCAACAGTGTACGCAAGCACATCGAGGAGCTCATTTCATACGCTCGAGAGTTTTAGGTCGGAAACAATCGACGGCATGCGCTTCGTCAATGCCGCCCGACCTTTGCTGGCGTACCGCCGTCCTTCCAACGTGCCTGCACCACACCCAGAAAACGAAGTACTGACGCCTTCACTATCAAGACCTACCGCTAAGTTCGATTCGAAATCCCTCATCCTCCCACCGCTTCTGGAGCCCGATCTTGCGCTCCTCCGAGTGGCGAGCATTAGGAGCATCCCGCGCAGCTCCATATCGTCCGACATGTCCTTACCTCCCAACCCTCACTCAGTTTTCAGCACGATGCGATTATGAACGGCCCACACAACGCGTCATGGATTGATCTGGAGGACAGGACCGGTGCAACCTCACCTGCGCTTGGCCGGACCGGCTCTAGGGGGCATGCGAGTCCTAAGATTATCGGTACCCCCGTACTCAGGTCATCATCCCGTCAAACAGCAGCACGGAGCAGTTTGATCGGTAGTCAGAATCCGTTCGCCAATCCCTTGGACTACGAACAGGCTTCCCTGTTCTCGGTTTAGTTACCCACACATTCTCCTACGATCTCGTGCTCAGGCAGCGCCAAGCTCGCAACATCATACCACGGTCATTGTGTACTCCTAAGACTCACAACACGAGCTGAAACTCCAATGTCGAAGCAATGCTACCCAGAGCATCGCGCTGTGCATGTGCGATTACTTCGAAGTCTACGTCATTGAGTGATGATACCTGTATACAGAGCAAACTCGAAGCCTCAGCCCTCACGAAATTTATGCCCGTTTCTACCGTTGCCGTATACAAAATGAAGGGGAGGGTAGAGCATACGAACGCAAGTTGTAGCAGTCGGCGTGCGTTTCGTTTGCGAGCAAATGCGCAATCGCACAGATGTACGTTATCCAACGTGAGCAAGATCCGCGCGTCTTCGACCGGTACGAGCGGCGATGTCAGCACAGATATTCGCTCTGCGTCATTGAGTAAGATGGCGGAGGCGGAAAGGTGTCATCGACCTTCGGTGCTGAAGCCTCGAGTAGAGTGGAGATTGCATCTCGTTCAATTCCTCAAATTCTCTCTGGGTTCATACGTGCTACTGTAGTGAAATGTATCTTGAACCATAATCATAAGAGGTCATACAGTAGATTATGTACAGAATTTGGAGCCGACAAGCTAAGCTACACATTGTGTCTCGGCCGGTAGTCCACTTACAGATTAAGACTCGCCCAAGTTGAAGTATCCGCGGATGGAAGGAAACAAGAAGCTTTGCGCAAAGCTGATGTGCGATGGCCAGATAGTCCCACCGAAGACGCCGCTCCGATGCCACAAGTCAACTATGAAAGCGTGAGTTCTCCGTAGATGACTGAATACGCAAACTCACTCATCCGTTGTGCTGCCCCAAGAATCACTATGTACGCCCACACGCGTCCCGGCCACCCACCCACCTTCCGTCCCGTCAATTTCAGAAATACGCGCTCTGCCACGACACCTAATCCCTGGAGAGTAAAGAACACCATTGCTTGATAGTGCACCTCGCGGTCAATCGCCCAAATCCCAAGATCGTGCGCGAAGCCGCTTGCGAGGAACGCGCCGACGACTCGACCCGCCCTCCCAAGTCCTAGCCACTCTAATGGGTACCCGCCGAGATGGAGGAATGTGGATCGAAAGACCTGGTGCCACCGCCGCGCCCAGAAATCGTGCAGGGACGTCGCGAGCCAGGGAGCGTCGAATAGTGGCGGCCACTCGAAGAAGGGCTGATCGAGGACGCAGACGGAGAAGAGAACTAAGAGGTCGTAGAGCATGCTTAGGCAGAGCGATGCCCCGACACCAGTACCGAGTGTAAACAGCGTGCTGAGGAGATAACGTTGTGCCGGTGGGACGCCTTCAATGAAGATGGTGCTCCCTAAGCCTGCTGAAGTCGCCGGCGCGAGTAAGACGAGCGAGGCGAGGAAGTCGAAGAAGAAGTAACTTGAGACTGCGCGAATAAAGGTCGTTCGGATGAATTGGGCCCGATCAATGGGCACTTTGAACGGAGAGACTAGTCCGGTGCCTTCTTGTGCGTGAGATTCGCGCGCGAGAACGGCTTTGTGATAGCCTACCAGTTCCAAAATCCCATCCGTACCCACGCGGAGATAGTAGCAAATCCAGGGCATCGCGCCAACTCGTACTGGGCGGTAGTGTCTTCTCGCCTACCCGCAGGCGACCGGGTGAAGCAAAACAGAGCTCCAGAGTCCTTACCAGACAGGAACAGCCGGTCATTCCTGGAAGTTCATCTCAGTATTTGAATTTGACCAACGCAATAAACTCACACACCTTGAACCCAAACAAACCTTCGGTTCGGGATGCTTGCTTCGATTCCGTATGCAAGTGGGATTATCAGCAAAGGTGCGATGCAGGCCAATGACATTCGTAGAGCCCAACAGTTGCGTTTGCGAGACAGGTATGCTGCGAGCGCGACTGGAAGCCATGGCGCGCACAAAATCAGTCCCGAGTTCGCCGGCGTGAGCTGTATGCGTTCGTCTTTGGGAGGAACCAGCAGTAAAGCGAGTGCAGATATTCGCTCCATTGGCGAGGCGAGCGGCGGAGGCAGAAATGCGGCTCTCGGTACAACGCCTGCTGACATCCTCGTGCCCAGTTTAGCAAAACGTACTGGGCCGGTGTACTCTGAACAACGCTTCGTTTCTACTATTTTACATGCGAAATCTCTATCATTGCATAGTGTGCGTCGAGTTCACCTTGGCAGGCCTTGAAAGCGCACAAACCTGAACTGGCCTAAACCTTTGCTCCGCGCTGCACGCACGACCTCATGCTCAGTGAATAGCATAACCCGCTCCGCCCACGTCTCAGATACTTCGTCAACCCACAAGCTGCGCAGAGCTGGTAAACACAGTACGGCATCGACGATCTCGTCGGCCGTGAAGCGCGGGCTCGTGGGAACCTCGCTGTCCATGTCACCCTCCGCGGCCGGCGCGACAGCGATAGGGGCATGATCGAAGGCCTGAGTCACAAATTTAAGCTCGACAGAGATGACGTGCTCACGCAGCGCGTTTGGAAGCAGCTCGATGAGCTCGGAAATGCGGGCAGCCTGCCAGACCGTGAGGTGGATTTGGAAGGCGATACCGGAACGGAAGGGGTCGCAGCGGCGACCGGCCAGGTCACGCTGAGCAAGGTCTACAAGCAACGGTTGCACAAGACCGAGATACGCGATCAATGCAGTATCATCCTCGGCGATATACGGCATCAACCGTACGTTACGCGATTCGATGACCAATGGCAATATGCCGGGGAAGGTGGTCAAAGATGTGTTGGGTTTGACGTCCTGACCGCGCTGGGTGCACTCTACGCCGGCCACTAGTGGTCTGCGTGCACCGGGTGATGCAGAAAGGGCGTCACCGAGATGGTCGGTGAATGACGACACGCAAATCTGGGGAAGTTGGATCTGCCGCAGCCGATTGAGGAGTGAAACGGCGCGCATGGTGCTGTCATGGAGTCCGCCAGCAGGGACAACCGTCGGAAGTTCAAGGACTTCAAGTCGGGAGGTTTTGAGGAGGACCAGTGAAAGAAGGGCCCACAAAATGATATAGTTGTCGTGTAGCCTGTTGCGGCAGCTGAACGGTTTGTAGGCGGCCAGCGTCAGTAGCTCATTCGTGGAAGGTGTGTGTTCTCGCTCTGGAGCTCCTTTTGAGAACTCCGCAAGGCAATCTAGAGGTGTCGGCAACCCGTATGCGTCGTTGCACGAGCCGGACGCACGGCACGTCTCACAGGCCGTGCAGATGTACTGGCTCTTGACTGACACGCGGAGAGAAACAACGGCGGAAGCTAGCTCGGGATGTCCGTGAAGATAACGGAGGGCGCTGAGAGCCATCTCCCAGTGGCTAGGGATGCTCGAGTCAAAAGCAAGATCAATGTCACGGTAGAGTATGCGCTCTCCACATGCTCGCCAAGAGTTGGAGATTCGGCACAGCCGAGCGACGACGTCTCTGTCGCAAGTTTGGCATATGTCGAGCTTGAGCTCGGTGGGGAGGTCGATGGCCATGGGCAGAGGACGTGATATGCGTGATGCACAAGGAAAACAGGCCTGCATCACGGGAGAGACCGATGATCGTATGGTTGTTGCGTTTGGGGAACGGATAAACACGCGGCACTTTGACGCCCTGCCTATCGGCTGTCGTTCTAAACCGACCACCTGGTGCATCTTTCATTCTGCAGCAACTCACATTCTGCAGCAACTCACTCTCTCTTGAAAAACTAAGCGCTTACTTTTGCGCTGTGATCATGATTCTGCAAGCTTGGACTGCTGGCACAAGCGGGAGGCTTGTATGCCATACCGGCAGCTTCCGAGGCATCGCTGGGATAGCAGATTCAACGCCAGCTAACCGTCATTTAAGCTTAACTCTTGATCTCAATTCTGAAATCTACTTGCCCGCCGCACAGGCGCAGATGAGTCAAACACTTCAAGATCATCTGTGCCACGTGGCCAGACACCACCGGCACAACGCCGTAAAGCAACATATCTCTACACCACGTATAACACGGCGCGCGGGCGCATTTGACCTATGCACGGCACTGTGACGTAGTGAGACATCCTGCTTGATCTTGGAGTATATCAGCGGTAAAGGTCCCAAATGACACAAGCTCGGCTACTCCTCAGTGCCTCAGAGCCACAGGGCTATCTGAAGCGTGGAGAAGTGTGTCATATGCAGTTTATAGACACGTTGCTACTGAGCTCACAATTTCTCTTTTTTTTTTTTCAACCGCACTGGTTAGGCCGACAATTCGCTACGTAGCTTGATTAACCGCGTATGAGCATAAGCTGTGTCAATCATTTCTGCGTATGCGGCTCATGCACAGAGCTGCTTTGGCTCCTCCAAGACCGCCACTTCTACTCCACAGCCGTGAGCTCAAGCTCATAGATTCCAACCTCGACAGCCGGATTGATTAATAGTCAGCTGTAACTGCTATCACAATCACCGGCTGCAATGACCTCGACTTCGCTGATGATCATGCTCCTTTTGTAAGCCTGATACGATGAAGTCGTCTCGAGGAGCCGCAGCCGCCGCTCTCGCGCTCAAGGATTCCCGCAACCGGTTGAAGTCACTCTCCAGCACTAAAGAAACCCCGCGCTGTGCGGAAACAGGCGAGAACTTTTTCAGGTGCTTCGCCGTCATGACGGTTTCGAATCGGTTCTGGAGATGGCGAGGCATGGCAGACACAGCGAAGATAGTAGAGCTCTTGTCTTGCGATGGTGATGCACGTGCGGGTACTAGTTTTTTTTGTCAAGATATTCGTCGCGAGCATGTGTTTAAGCGCGGGCTGGGATGTGTCTCGGATCTTGAAAATGGAACTGGTCACAGGTACCCCAGACCTGACAGCGCAACCCTGATGTTATTCATAATATCGAAGGGTTCTGACAAAGCGCGAGCGTGGATGAATTGTAATGGCAGTGGATCGCAAGACGAAGTTAGTTCAGGCTATATGAGGAGAACAGTCTTTAGGTTATTGGACGAATCATGCAGCTATCGGAGATGTGACAGGATAGCGCGAGAGCGGTCATACAAAGCAAGAGAGCGTCCGAACGGATGAAGCATACAATGCACGAAGTTTCCCAGAGGTGGAGCATGAGATGGGGGCAGCATGTGGTTATAGACGAGAAACGAGGAGACGGCTTCTAAAATGAGAAAGCGGGCATGAGCGGGCATAGTAATCATGAGCAAGTAAGAAAGATGGGATTGAGAATGTGCGCCGATGTCAAACCAACAAATCACGAGTGAGGAGATAGAAACGCATTTCTCACCCACCTGAACCTAGGGTCTAACGACAGGTGGGGAACTGTCTCCAGAGCGGCTTGCTTCATCATGTGTCTCCGTACCGGCTACGGTGGTGAGCGAAAATGAACGATCCCCGAGCGCAACGTTGTTGAGGCCATTCACTGCAGCCTCACGACGATGGCGACGGAGCCGCTGTACCCACTTGTAAAAGCCGTAGAGCAGAGCAATGGTCGTTGGGATGCCGAGAATGGTTGTGACGATGGTGATCAGATCCTTGGTGCGCTCTGAAAGATAACCGTGTTGGGTCTGTGCTGCAGTAGGTACTGGAGTAGGTACTGGATAGCAGCCATCCACGACGCGTTGCTGAGGCAGGTTCACCCAACATTCGGGTACGTGCGCACGTGGATCGTCAAAGTCATCGTCGCGCGTTGAGTATCGGCACGTGCTGACAAAGGCGTTAGGCAAGTTGTCAATGGCGCCGCTGAGGCACACGGCAACGGGCGAGGTTGTCGTGTTCCACCCATTCCACCCAACGTTTCCGAGATCTGCGCCGTCTTCAGCTGAGTAATAAGCGATGGACAGGCCAGATCCAAGCGCATTGTTGACGTGCGCGTCCAGGATAGTCTGGAGTTGATCATTTGTGCAAGGGCGGTTCTTGCGGAGTACACCAGGGTAGTAGCAAAATGTGTCGAGGTTGTTCTGACGAACCAAGTCAAGATGATAGCATGCTTCATGTGTGAATGCGGCGAGCGCGGCTGACGGAGCGTGAAAGAATAGGAAGAAGAGCTGGGTCGTTTGGGTTAAAGCCGCCCATTGGTGGAGAGGAGTTGGCCAATATTTTCCTTGGCGACGGCATGCTCGCGAGAGAGAGAGCATTTCGCGACGCTTTGCTGCTTTATAGGCGACAAAGAAGCTAGCGCGGGAGACATTTGATTGCTAAAATACCTTGACATTTAAATAAGTGAGGCGGTGCGCCGACAAGATCGTGGGTCGGGGGGTGGGATTTCACCTGGAGATGGCCGCTCTGCTCCCGTAGTTGTGGTTGTATGCAGGGCTAATCGCATGCACCTCTCTGCCGCCATCGGCCCGTTGCTCCTAGATGAATGAAAGGTAGTTCGCTCATGTCAGGGTACGGGTAGCAGCCTGCAGGTTGGTCCCGCGTGCCGCGTTGTGCGTTGGGGAACGAAGAACTAGACTAGATCCACCGGCGTGATCACGGGGGCCTGGGAGAGACCTCCTATTTCCGCTCCGGGCGAACCTTGCATTGAGCGGCGATTCCATCAGCCGGGATGGGGCAGGCGGTAGCGATGACATGGGGATGCATGCTTGCGCTCGCAGTCATTGATGACGGGCAGTCAGACGTTGATTGTTTTTTTTTTGTGCTCGTTTAAACGTGTGAGAGATGAAGCATGGTGCGATTTAATCTAGGGCCAAACAGGCGTCGCGCAAGTACCTCGTGTCATCTACCATCCGCTAACTTTGGTCTTTTAAACAAGCGACATAGTACGAGAATGCACGATCGTTTGACATCGCTTTGTACACGACACCCGCATTTAACCCCAACCAATGACATTTGGGAGATTCTCGACGATTACGTGGGGAACAATGCACCCGATTACGCAGATCTGCGGCGATTTCACCAGTGCGCGGCCGCAGAACAACACGGTCATTTTTCTAACTTCACGTGTCAAAACGCTTCTTTGCATATAAAGTAGGACTAGTCATGTAGAGCTCCTTTCTTCGACGCGTCCTCCGACGCGTTTTGATCTCCGCCCGCTTCCCGCCTTGGACTTCAAGATGGCTTACAACAACAACCCAAACCATTTCCCGTACTACGCGTCTGTAGAGCAGCACCAGGCACAGCAACGAGCACTGTACGCCCAGCAGCAGCAGGCGACCGGGCAGCAGTACTCGCCGCGGGACATGCGCGCGCACGATCAGGATGCTCTGCGACGACTCTCGGCCGGTACACCCGCAGCGCGTATGCCCTCTTCGGCTATTCTGCGACCTAGCGCTCTTCCCGCTGCTGGCTTTTCCAGCTACGGCGCGTTCTCCCCGGTTCCGAGATCTACCACCGTTCCTCCAGGATATGGCGGCGGCGGCGGGCTTCCAATGTCGTCTCTCACTCTCGCGCCCATTCGTGGGAGCAACGTACCGATGTCACCGCCGACTAGAAACGCGCCCCCGAACATGAGGCAACCTCATCTTCTGCCTCCCACCGTCAGCGGCACTCAAAACATCCCCGCGCCGAGCACGAGCAGGTACGCCCAACTGCCGTATTCGTGCATGCGGACAGAGTGCGGAATGCGATTCGCCCACCGCGCCGAGCTCGACCAGCATGAGCGAGCACATCGCAACGCCGAGAAGCCCTGCGCATGTCCATACCCAGGCTGCAATTGGCGGTTCGATTTCCCGTCTGACGTCAATTACCATCTCAAATGTGCGCCGTTGTCCCCCCTGTCATCGATGTCTACAGTGTGTCATCGTCTAACTTGTCCAAAGGTCATACGAACGAGAAGGGCCAAAGGTCATACGAACGAGAAGGACTACATCTGCGACTTTCCCATGTGTGGAAACAATACCAACGAAAACACGACTTGTTTCGACACGTCCGTGACAAGCATCCTGGTCATCAGGCGCCTGGGTACTGAGGTTCCCATCCCCTGTTGCGCTGGAGCTTGCTAACCCCTGTGTGCTTCACGCCGACCGCCAAACCAAGTTGGCATTCGATGTCTCAGCAACGGCAGAGGGACTCGGCGAAAAATGTCGACCTACTCCCTCAGCCCCCCGCTTGGACAGGTCAAAAAATAATGCGGCCCGAGTTTCCACCAGCCCTCTTCGTCATTACATTCGCTCCCTGTCGCATCCTCTCTCATCTCGACGAGACATCTGCCTTTCGAACCTGTGCATATTTGCCGTTTCCCTTGTGCGCGCCTCGCCTTCTCTCGGCCGATTGCGCTGCTTCCTTTGGCTCCAGTTTAACGCTGTCCCTGCGCGTGACTCCTCCGCGTCCCCACACATCTTGACGCTCAACCTAGTTTCCCGCGGCGTCGAGTTCCATCAAAAACAAAAATTCCCATTACGTCTTCGCAATCCTGCCGGCTCAACAACCGCTCTCCGCGGACGCGTCACGCATCGCACGCCCATCCACGCCATCCCAAACGTACCTCTCACGCTCACCCTCAAATGCTGATGTTTGTTCACGTTTATTGCACCACCAAATCCGCCAGTCATACCATAACGACCTCACTGCCCTCCCCCAAAATTTGTGGCCGTTTGTTCACCGGACCCGCATACGGGCCGCTCCGCGATTCTTTTTGATCCCCGTGAGTCTGGAGCGCGGCCGCAGAATCGGGATCGAACGGATCAGTGTACGGGCCCTGGTCCACGATCGAACGCGCGGCGCGCAATGACGGACGACCCTGCAAAAATGATTTTCTTGCACATACGTCTTGTTGCTCCCCCCCCCCCTTTGTAGCATAATCCCAACTGACGACGCCTATATTCACGTACGAAATCTCAAGCTTATGAAACCAAATTTATGAAACCAAATGCATATTACAATACTCCTCCTTCAAAACTCCTCGCGCTCAAAGCGCCACGCCGCCCCTGTAGATGACACCTTATTTTTTGGCCTCCCGTAGACTACTTGCGGCTCAATCATACGTTGCTTTCCTATCTCAGATTCAAGTTGTGTGGACCAGCGGACCGGGGACTGAGCGACAAAAAGGAGCACGCCCTTAACAAGTCACATCGGCGATGCTGCCTAATTCCTCGTCGCGGCATGTTTATCGCAGTGTTCGATCAGCACTGTCGTTTTGACATAACTTAGCCTCGCGGCTTCTCCGCAAGCAGATCTCGCAATCGTAACATCACTGTTAGGCTTACGCCACCTACGTCTCTGTCGTTGCATTTTTTTAAACCATACCGCAGCAGCAGCAAGTGGTCATTTGAAACGCCATGCGCGTGACTTCATATTGCTCGGCCAACGCCCCAACTAATGGATCGCAGGCTGGCTGAATGAGCGCAGCTGACCAGCGCGGTCCGGGGGCTGCCCACACTCACACTGTCGAAAATCATGTCCCCCCTCCGGACTCCGTACTAGATCAAGTTTGCTATGCACACCCGAAGAATCTCCATTGGGATTGCGAGGAAAGTATTGTGTACTCGTGCCTCCGGTTGGAAAGACCTTCCACGAGCAATGCGACCTCAAGAACTGCTACTTCTGCGGATCCCGCCATCACACCACGGACGCCTGCCGCAAGGTCGACGAGGTTCGCGAACGCTGCAAGGCCGAACGCGAGGAGTTCAACAAGTCCAACCCGCGCAATGGCAAACCTGCACCGTGGAAGCCAGCCCGCCAAGAAGCGCACATCACCGAGGAAACTGCCCAATTCGCCGGTCTCACCGTCGATGTACGCCACTTTGTGTTCGCGTCGCGCGAGCACCTCGCACAGCTCGCCGGTCGCAGTCAGAACAGCACTAACTGGAACACGGACACAGGCTGCACTTCGCACATGACGGCCAACCGGCACTGGTTCCGCTCATATCTCCCCCACCGCGTTGCAATTGGCCTCGCGGATGGCCACGTAATTCACTCTGCTGGTGTAGGATCAGTCGTGACTGCTTCCTTTGTCTCCAGTTTACAGCCATCTCTCAGGGCACACACACAATTGCGTGGGCTAGTTTGTAATGCAAAAATATGAATTTTGAATTTTTACCTTTCCTGGGTGTATCCCGGCTTCTCCTCCAGGAGTACATACCAAGAACACTTGAAAAGTGCATGGAACCTTTCGAAATACCTTTTAAATTTGCGTAGGGGCAAAAAAAGTGGTAATTATAGTGGTATATTGGCGCATCTGTGGCCGAATTTGAAATCTGCCACTTTGCAAAATTTATCTGTGTATCTGCTCCGGCTATGAGACACAGGAAGTCAAGCAAGAGACATAGTATTATTATTATTCATGTAAAGAAGTGCGAGGACAGTTTTATGTGGCATGATATTATCTCTGTAACATGGGTGAGTTCAACCATGAAAACTTACCCGGGCTACTCCCCGGCAGAGCTTGTGGCAAACTTGCAATAAACATATATTTCAGTTCAGGGCTCTATATAAAAACGTTTAGAGAAGTGAATGACTTTAGACTCCAACAAAGGCGGCATCTGAGCTAGAGAGACGATGCGGGTCGGAGAATCTTGCAACGACACGTCGAAAGAAGGGCTCAGTCTTTTTAGAGGATCAAGTCGTCTACAAGTTGCTTTTGACCGTCCACTCGTCAAAGATATCAAATCCCCACCCTTTGCTCGGATTGACAATGCGCTTTTGCGGATGAGCCGCAGCGGCCGCCTCGATCTTGTCGAACAGGTGTTGGGGAAGTTCGTAAACTGCAAATGACAGATGCATGAGAACTTGCACGGAAAGTAAGTCAGATCGTAACCTACGATGCATATTTTCCTCGATGCGAGAAGCGGTGACGCTTTTCGCCAGAACAACAACCTGCGGCATCATGAGTTCAGTTGAGTTCCAAAGCGAGTGTGTGTGGCTGACCCCGCGTTGAGCCTGCCAAGAAAGGAGCACTTGAGCAGGAGTAATTCCCAGCTCGTTGGCAGCCTCCACAACTTCCGGCACCTTCAAGCTTTCCTTCACCTTCGCAGATGTCAGATCAACATTGACAAAAACATGGCGAGGAGTTACCTGATTGTTGCTCCCTAACGGCGAGTACGCTCCCAAAATGACGTTGTGTTCCGCCGCCCACTTGACAAGCTCGGTTGCGGGTTCCAAAAGTTCAGTTCGACCTGATTGATAGCTGGGATTATCTTGATGTCCTTGTTCGCCGTGAGGTTCGCCAGACGGCGCGGAGTGAAACTTGAGGAGCCCGTCAATATATATTTGCGCAGACGGTCAAGAAGCAAAGGCTCACTTTGATACGCCAATGTTGCGAGCTTTGCCCTTGGCGACGAGGCGTTCCATCGCTTGCCAGGTGGGGAACGGGTTCTCGGACAGCTCTTTATCAAGCGAGCGGTCGGCGTTTTGAGCGACCGGCCAATGCATGAGGTAGAGATCCTTCGTGCGGGAGTGGAATCATCAACGAAGGTCAGGAGGGTTGTTGAACGATATCGACCTACAACGTAGTCGGTGCCGAGCTTAGCGAGCGAGTCGTCTAGCGCTGACTCCACATTTTCTGGCTGATGAAACGTGTTCCAGAGCTTGCAGTCAAGCGTGAGTTATCTGTGGTGATACAAGAAACTTGTACAAGACGTACCTTGGAGGTGATCCAAAGATCCTTCCTTGAGACGCCAGATTTGACGATGGCAGCGCCAACCTCAGCTTCGTTGCGGTAGATCCACGCTCCGTCGATATGATTGTAGCCCTGGAAAATCGTATTCAGCGTCCCACAAGGTCAGGAATGGCAACTACAGACGAGTTTCAACGCGGTCTGGAAACAGTCAGAATTGGTCGACGCCCAGATGGAAAGCGTACCTCGACGGCAGCACCAACTTCACCTGGGGTAGACTGCCAAACGCCTGCAAACGGGTTCAGAACAAAACGACTTCCACTTGCGCGCCGACACTCACCGAGCGCGAGGCCGGGGATGACGTCGCCGCTGGGTAGCGTAAACTTTTTGGCCACCTCTTGCGCCTTGGTCGCCATAAGCTTCCTGTTCAGCCAGGCTGTCTTCGAGCAACCCGTTCGCAGCGCGCCAGTCAACGGCCCAATGAGCATCCAAGCAGATAAGATGACGAGAAGTACGGCGAGCCCGCGCGTCCTTGACTTGCACTTGCACGACTTTTGAGCTGAGGCACCCGGAAGATTCAATGGGGACCCGATGTCGGAGGGGCTTTTTGTCATAAGAGTGCAGTAGAGGAGCGAGAGCGAGAGCCGCAGCCGGAAGCGACGGCCGGTTGGGATTTAACACGGGGCATGCCTATCGCAGCCGAGCAATCCACGGCTCGTGCGCCATCATCATGGGCGCGGAATGGCGAACGGATTCAGAGCGTCGGGCGATGAGACTAAAATGGACCCGACTCGAACAATAGGAGGAGAAGGCGCACTCGTATCTCATTGGCAGTTTCAATTCTCATCAAAGGATTGGTGGAAACGGCGAAAGCGTCTCTACAGATGTACTGCATGCAGGTGGCTGTTTATCGAGATTAAACGAAGGGTTTCTAGTGCTTCTATGAACTACTCCTTAGTCTTCCCATCCAACTTAGGCTCCACCGTAATCGATGGAGGACTACCAACGAGAGAAAATGGCTGTCGGCGAGACTGGCAACTGTATGTCGCCCGTCAATTTCGGATCTTCTCAGCGCAGGACCATCGTCTCGAGAGTCTCTCAAAGAAGTTTGCGAGCTGAAGAGAATCGGATCTTTGATCACCATGGTATAGTACGCGGGGCTGAAGTGAATTAGGTATAGGACAACGCTGTTTCACTTTTCAAGATTGAACACCATCACTGTATCCGTATGACAGGAAGGTGCGACTCTTTAAGGAACGTGGATTGAGTTTGTTTTGTGCACGGTGCGGAGTGGAATTGCTTCGTTCCACGGCGATGGCGGTGGCTCAACAACATGTGCTGCACGAGCTCAATCGGCATCGTTGTTGAACTGCACTAGAACGGACGATAGGGAGTTAAAACTTCATTATTGGCTAGCTCGCTCACATTGGCTCGACGTGTGAGAATCTGACTCAGCGATAAGAAGGCAAGAGGCATGCGGAGCCAGCGATGGAATGACCGCAATGACTCAAACTCGTGCGGAAGGTCACCTTGAGCACAGGCAGAGCTAGCATGCCATTTTGAGCATAAAACGGCTAGTTTTAATAATTCAAATGAGAATGGAACGGATGATGTTGGCCGTCGATCATTCTTCGTTCTCGTTCTCGTCCTCCTCCGAGCTTGAGGGCACATAAGATGAATCGTTTGCATCGCTATCATCTCCAGTAGCCTCGTCTTCTTCGGTTTCCTCTTCGCTGGAATCGGTTTCCCCGTCCGTGAATTCGGCCTCCGTCATGAGATCGTTCAGGTCTTCTCGAGATCCAATCGTAGATGCCACCTCCTGCTCAAACTCGAGTTCCTGTCCGAGCAGAATGCGAACCTCTGCTAGAAGCCAGCTTGGGGTGCTGGGGCAATCCTCAAACGTAACCACCGCGATTGTGGTAGGAGAACGGACGTTGGAAGAAACAGACGGGTTGAACGTATTGCGTGCAGTGAGATAGTGTGCGAGGCCGTAGCCTTCAGGAAGGAATTTGACCTTGGAGAACTCAAGCGATGTGAGATTTGGCAGGACCCACTCCGAGACGGTGTTATTGGAAGAAACCGGCATCATGGTACCGAGTGCGTCGAAAAAGTCATCCATGATTTTGGCGTCGGTGAGCCTCAACGTTTCGAGTCGGCGAAGATGTGATAGACCAACGATCATATTCATAGACGGGTCTCCACGAAGCGACATACGTGTCACATTAGCGCAACGAAGTTCCAAGAATGGCTGAAACTCGGTGAATACACTGTCGGACGCCTGTGTCGAAAGATGGGTGAGATTTGGGGTTGCGACCTTCCCGGCTGCCACTGCAAACATCTGAGCAGCATATTGAGAGAAAACTTCCAGGAACACGAGTCGTTCAAGATGAACGTCTTCGTCAGGGATAAGGTTTTCGTTAGTCGGCCACGGCGATATGACGTCGATTGTCAGCCTCTGCAGCTGCGGTGATCGGCACAGAATGGCCCACATTCGACGGGGAGGTATTTGGGCAACTAGCGATAGCTCCTCGAGGCGAGAGGAACCAGTTCCTTCGCCAACGGTCGGGATAATATTGGTGAAACTCGACACCAATTTGCGAAGTAGCTTGCAATTGGGAAGTAACCTGGGCTGAGAAGGGTCCATACCTCCCGCCAATGCTCGACTCACACTCTCGTCAATTTTGTCCGGGGATGCAGAAACTACGAGCTCACGCAAGCAGGGTGTTGGATACTTCAGCGCGAGCATGATATCATCCAGCTTGGAAAGAGGCGGAAGCATAATCTGGACGTTGCGCCACCGCGGCGCATGTCGTGCCAATATGACGAGTAATGGCTGGCTGTACCTGCACTTCTCGAAGGGCACATTGGCCTTCCATGGTAAAAGAATGTCTATAGGATGATCTTTGGATCGCTTGAGGGTGGTCTGTATCCAGAACTTGTAAAACATTTCCCTGCCGCTGGCACACGACATGGGCGGAGGGATAGCGATGTAGCACCACAGCTCAGGGATTTTCAGAGAGACTGTGCGCCACCATTTTGAAACTGCGGCAAGTTGGAAAGGTTGTCGGGACCGAGTGGTGTTGATAGCGCCGATCGACCAAATGGGATCTGGCTCGCGGACGAGAACTAAAAAAATGTGCCGTAAAAGCTCTTCCAATAGGTTGCTCATGTAGCAACGGCGCGCAGCAGCGTGACGAGCCCGAACGGCATCGTTCAGCTCATGATAGCGTCGTGTGATTATCCCTAGTTCCTCCTGTATTGTGTCCAGGTTCGCTTGCGTCAGCGCAAGGACGCGGCTCGCTTGTTTTTGCTGCTTTTGCAGCGCAGAGCGACGCACCCCCAGCTGCGCTAGTATATCTTCGTCGAAGCGCATTTGGGTGTTCGCGATATCGCGTAGGTTCGTAGACATGGCTGCACGTGAAAGAAATCCTGACGGATAGTGGCACCGGGGCAAACCAACGATTACCTCCGGTGTAGACAAGAGGTAAGTTAATGCAGCAGCTCCCGTGTCGAACGTTCGTCACCTGTCACCTTCCATTGAGCTCCGAAACCATCATTGTCACGTTATAGGCGTCCGGAAGTCATATTTCTGGGTTGAATTGAGGTGACCACATCGGCAGGACGTCAGCCCTCCATTGTATGATAAAATCTGCTTTGTGATGTATCCCGCTGAGTGATTGCCACCACAATCTATATTGAAATCTCAAATAAGAGTGGCAACCACACAGAATGTAATCCCCAACGCCAAATTCTCCAATTTCATAATGCCTTCTGCTGAGCAAGAAGCGTCTGCGAAATGTCAGCATCAGGGCTTCATCTGTGACGAAACAAGAAGTTGGACGTACTGTGCTCGCAGCGGGACAACCAACTCCCGGTCCATTCCTTTGGATCAATATGAGAACGCATAGCCTGTGAACAATGGCAAATGACGCACAGGTTTTGCAGCGAAATAAGCGCTGCGGTAATTCGCGCGCTTTGGCTGGCCTTGCTGTCGTCTAATGGAAATGACACGCTGATGCTGGGGTTGTTGACCGCATGACCAGCCTGGACGTTCTTGCGCAGTGCCTGCGACGGTCTATTAGCCAGATACCCTGCGGGTTCTTGCACACTGACATCGATGTATACATCGCGAGGCGGGGGGCAGCTACATGGGACCTTGACCGGCTGTCCATTTGCTCCAACTAGAGCGCCTGATTGGCAGTTAGCCACAGTCAGTCATCAGCTGAGTGGCGAGATGCTCACCATCACAATCGCCAGTTCCATTAGGGTTACGGCCAGCCTCAAAGCCGAGGTCGGGTGCGAGGCGGGCTACGTCGTCTCCGCCACTGTTGGCAGGAGGGCTCGCAACATCTGGTGTAGGTGCTGGCGGTGCTGGCGCAGGTGCCGCCGGAGCTGCGTTGCCCTCTCTAAGCGCCGTCTGCTGAGCCACAAGGGTCTGTTCGAGATCGTCAGAGTGATGTATGGATGAATGAGCTGTATGAAACGCATACCGTGCTTGCTGCTGGGCAGCCACTTCCAGGACCATTCCTGTTCGCGAGTTAGATGCGATTTAATCACGTCTTGCTCACGCACAAGTTCTGAATGGTGATCAAAGCGGCAGTGATGCGAGTGATCTGGGCTCCAATACTATCATCAACTGGGAACTGTACGCCAATGTTAGGGTTGTTGACTGCATGTCCGGCCTGGACGTTCTTGCGCAGAGCCTACAGGGATGAGAATCAGCGAGAAGCCGGATACAGTGCCTTCGCAAACGCACATCAATAAAAACGTCGCGAGAAGGTGGACAGCTGCAGGGAATCTTGATGGGTTGGCCATTGGCTCCGTTCACAGCCCCTGTGTGAGATCAGTCGAACCACAGCGAACAAGTTACAGAACCCACAGACCATCACAATCGCCTGTTCCCGTAGGGTTGCGACCAGCCTCGAAGCCAAGGTCTGGCGCGAGACGCGCTACATCATCACCACCATTGTTGGCTGGTGGTGTGACATCAGCAGTAGGTGCGGGTGGCGCTGGCGCTGGAGCCGCGGGTGGTGCGTTGCCAGAGCGAATGGCCTGCTCCTGCGCCTGGAAACTTGTCGAGGCAACCGGACAGCCAACGCCCGAGCCGAAGAGATTCTGCAGGGTCACTTTGGCAGCTTCGACGCGCGCGAGCTGCGAATCTCTGCTGTCATCAACGGGGAAGCTGACAGGAATCTCAGGGTGCTTGACGGCCTTGCCCGCATGGACGTTCGCTTGCAATGACTGCGCATAGAATCTCAGCTCGCACGGCGTCGAAGCCACAAACAGAATCACTCACAGCAATGAACTGGTCACGAGGAGGAGGGCACGAGCAAGGGATTTTGATAGGACGACCGTCGCCACCGTTGACGGCGCCATCACAATCACCAGTCCTAATAGAATGCGAGTAATTCAGGTGCTTGAGCGTGCTCGGTGATATCGCAAACTCACCCAGTAGGATTTAGGCCAGCATCAAAGTTGAACAGAGGGGCAAGACGAGCAATATCCGCATCGCTGGCATCGCGCACACGCAACGGGCCAGCAGAGACAGAAACGGCGGCAAGTACCGCGGCGAAGACAAGCTGAACGTTGAGCATCATTGTGAAAGAGCGGAAGGTAAAGGACGAGCAAGCTCAAGTTCAGATCAGAAGGCACAGACGAACGACTGGCGTTGTCTGTGAAGAGAAGAAAGAGGTGAATGAGCGGGGAGACGTCAACGTCTGGCGGGCAGCGCAGACAGAAGGCTGCGGAGCGCATGCCTTTTATACTCGTGTCTACTTCCTTTCGAGTGCCTGCGCGTTCAGTCACTTGCCTTACATTGATGCGATGATGGCTAGCGACAGGATCGTGTGGGCCATCGGACGCCGCGAAGTTTGATGGCCGGTTACCGCTGCCAGTCGCCATGCCTGCGCATGCACCAAGTGCGTACGATCAGCTTAGTCTAAACTTGACAGGGAAAACAAAGAGAGCTGCAAGAGGCAGTCGAGTTAATTGAGAGAAGCCTCTCCGCAGTTGTGGAACAACTTGGAGATTGGGAACAGGAGGTAGGACATGGCAACATCACAAATCCACGCTCACAAATCGGCAAGTGGCGTGGAGTGAAACTGTGTAGCGACAATAACGGTGCCATGCGAACAGCTGGCCAAAAGAAGCTGAAGCAATGTGCGAAGTCTTTAAACTTTGAATGACATAAGTAAGCGAGAAGCTGGTTTGATAATGGTTTACGCGATCGCTAAATAACTAGTGAGAGTAACTCTATAACAAAAACTAAGCGACACCTGCAGGATTCGAACCTGCGCGTCCAAAGGACACGGCCTTAGCAGGGCCGCGCGTTAACCACTCCGCCAAAGTGTCTCGTTGACAGCAAGGAACCAAGCAATTTATATACTTTCCTAACATGTCACTGCAAAAGCGAGTAGGGGTACATTAGCCTTCAGCAACAGAAAGCCATTAGCCGCACCAATATCCGTGCTCCAACCCTTACAGGGTAACGCAAGTTGGAAGGTCTCGCACGCTCCGAGACATGTCAGAATATAGCGAAGTTGATCGCCGGTTGATAGGGGTTGAAGCGCGTAGCAGCGGAAGTCGAAAGCGCGACTTGACCTCCTTCCACCACCATGACCTCGCTCCTTGAAGCCTACGAAGAAGCCGACTCCCATTTCGACGCGATTCCGGTCATGTAGCACTGCCGCTTCCTGGTATTCGTGCACTCATCGATGCCCTTGTCGCAGTGATCTTGAACATGCCACCAGTCCGGACTTCGAGAAACGACGCGCCATCGCCGATGCTATTCGCGACGCCTGCTTACGTGTCGGGTTCTTCTATAGTGAGCTTCACAATAGTGCTTGTAGAGAGGCGAAGCTTCAGTGACCCCCCTTTGCACAGTCAAGAACCATGGTATTGACGAGTCACTGATAAGCACCTGCATCGACTCCTCTAAGCAGTTCTTCGACCTCCCGCTACCAACGAAGGAAGCGGTGCGCGTTCTCTCGCCCTAACTTACTATTTCAAACCGGGACTAACATTTTGTGTTTGCTAAAGATGGACATCCGGAAGAGTCCTAATTACAAAGGCTACACCGGTTTACTCACAGAAAATACTGACCCTGAGCATGGGGCCGGTGACATGCACGAAGCGTTCGAGTGGGGCTATGAAGATATCGATCGTCAGTCGGACGATGTTGTCCGCGAAGATGGTGCAATGAAGGGAGCGAATGTCTGGCCGAGCGAACAAGACGTGCCAGGATTTAGGCTGTCGCTGCTCAACTATTAGTGCGTCACGTTCGCGCTTGCATAACATATTTTCCAAGTGACGTTCTGTTCTCAGCCATGCTGCAGTCCAGCTGGGACTGTCGCTGTTTCCGCTGTTGGCACTCGCGCTCAATCAACCAGAAGACTTTTTCGCTGACAAGGTCTGTGCGCAGAGTCTTTGCGGTTAGCTTTGCGAAAACAATCTGAGGCCGATATCACCACAGACTCTTCATCCTGCCGCTATCATGCGCGTTCTTCACTATCCACCTCAGACCGGCGAGATGGACGATCGGGTTATCGGTATTGGGGCCCACACCGAGTTTGTCCCTCTCCATATTAAAACCTGTCGATGGCTCCTGACTGCATTCGAAGCTACGAGGTGATGAAATACGCGATTCCCTGATGGCTCAACTCACGATCTTCGCTAGTGCTTCACCATACTCTGGCAAGATAACGTGGGAGGTCTGCAAGTTTTGAACGGTGAAGGAAAGTGGATTCAGGCGCCGCCCATTCCTGGAACATTTGTCGTCAAGTACGCCCTTCAAGAACTCCATTCTTTTTCGTTTGGTTGATTATACTATCTCTAGTCTGGGTGATCAGCTTGCTCGATGGACCAGTAAGTTTCTTCTAGCACTGCTCCTACATCTTCTTGGTTCACAAATCTTTCCACAAGACGATGTTTTCAAGTCCACTCGGCATCGTGCTATCAATAGGAGCGGCGTTCGTCGCTACAGCATCCCGTTCGTGGTTGATTGAGCTGAACGTTTCAACGCTCATTGGACTTGATCGCCACAGGCTCTTCTATGGGACGGACTACAATGTCCTCTTGGAGGTCTGTGTCATTCTTCAGCATCATCAGCCCGAAAATCCGGCTGACCGAGCGTACCTGACATTGACAGCCGATTCCAAGTTGTGTATCCAAGGAGCATCCGCCGAAGTACGAAGTCGTCAAGGCGGGTGACTACGTCAAATCTCGTCTAGCTGCAACCTATCACTGAGTCATTTTGACATGGCGCCAAATCTTGCTGCTCCTTGTACACGTTTACTTCCTCCCCTTGTATGACCATCTCACCAACGTCACGACCATTGTGATTCTTCTATTTTCATGTAAGGCTAGCCTCCTATTGCCGCAGGTGCATCAGCTGTGATTTGCATTACTCACGGCAATCCACGGCGTCTGTCCGTTCCTTGTGCTCTTCTGCCACATCTATCGCGATGCTGAAAATTCCCACCTCGGAACTGACTGCACAGGATGATCCGTACATTTCTGGCGAATCGTCGTCAGATGACGATGACGATCAGGATTGGGCCGACTGGCGATCCGACCAAGACAGGAGTGGCGTGCCCTGCGTGTCTTTATTCGACGAAAACGCAAAACTCGCGAGCGCGACGGACTGTCTAGCCCACGACGCGCAGAAGCACGGGTTTGATCTCGTGAAAACGGCTGAGCGATTGGGTAAGTCCCATGTCGGTGTGATGCTGCTGCGCCCGTCAAATGCTAAGTCACCGCGCAGGGCTTGACTTCCACCAGCGCGCGCGTCTGATCAATTACATCCGGAAGCATGTGCGCATGATCTCTCTGTCTCTTCCTCGGCGCGCGCTCGAACTGATTCAGAGCCATGCAGAAACCATCTGTAGATGCGCTGAACGCGTTCACCGGCAAGGAGTCCTTCTTCGAAAATGACGCGTATCTTGTCCCAGTCATTCAAAATGACCCCCTGCTACGTGAGAACTGCTAAATACATGTTTAGCTTGAGGCTGTTCTCACCTACCCTCAGAACTTCAGCTTGACAATGACTGGTCTGATGAGGACGAGGGCTTTGTTGTCGCACCCGCAGATGACCTGCGCGCTGCGCAGCGGCAGATCAAACGACTACAAGACAAGCTCATGCAGGCAAAACAAGATATGGTTGACTATAAGCGCCTTGTTCAAGCCAAAATGGACTTCACCACTGTGTTCGGGGACGATGAGCCTGCAGCTGGTCCGTCTACACAGCCTGATCAGCGCGACGACGACACACATTACTTCGACAGCTACGCCGAGAACGGTAAAGCATATGTTAATGCAGCCGTGAACTTGCCTAATCGTGCCCTCGCCAGATATTCATGCTGTCATGATTAATGACAAGGTTCGCACCTCTACGTATGCATCCTTCATCATGCGAAATCCGGGCATCTTCCTGAACAAGGTCGTCTTGGATGTGGGTTGTGGTACTGGAATTCTCTCGATGTTTGCCGCACGTGCGGGTGCGAAGCGTGTCATCGCCGTCGACGCGAGTAACATCGTACACCGCGCGCGTCAGATCGTCAAAGACAACGACTTCGAGGACATCATCACCGTAGTTCATGGCAAGATCGAGGAAATTTCTCTACCAGAGGACATTTCCCATGTCGACGTGATTGTCAGCGAGTGGATGGGTTATGCGCTCATCTATGAGAGCATGCTCGACAGTGTCCTTGTCGCACGCGACCGGTTCCTCAAGCCGGGGGGCATCCTCGCACCGAGCCATTCTCGCATGATGCTTGCGCTGTGCGAGGCCGCTGAGATCTACAAGGACCGTGTGGCGTTTTGGGACGACGTGTACGGATTCAACATGACGTGCATGGCGAGCCCGGCGGCAGTGTACGAGGAGGCCGTGATTGACGTGGTACCTCCGACGTCGTTAGTGTCGGACCCGGTGTCGGTGCGCGAGCTCGCACTGCACACACTCAAGCTCAGCGACTCGTTTTCCGCGCCGTTCACTCTGACGGCAACGCGACCGTGTACCAAGGTCCGCGCCTTCGTTCTCTACTTCGACTGCTTCTTTGCGACGGATCGTGAGACCACGCCTCCCGGCGCGCCAGTGACGTTTGTATCGCAGGACGAAGCGCAGACCGCGGAGGTGTGGCCGATCGGGCTGTCGCGAGCTAAAAGCACGGATGTCCCGCGACCTGGTCCGATGCGGCGCAAGAGTAGCGTCGACCCGAAGGGCAAGCCTGTCAGCTTCAGCACGGGGCCACAGAGCGTCGCCACGCATTGGAAGCAGACCATATTTTTGCTACAAGAACCGATTATTGTCAAGCCTGGTAAGTCTTGGATCTGTAGGAGGCTGTCAAACTCACGGTCTTGCAGGTACCGTGGTCGAGGGCTCGTTCTTCTGTCGCAAGTCATCAACCAACTCGCGCGAGCTGGATGTCGAGATACATTACACGTCCCGGGACGTTGATCTGACTAAGCCCCAAGAAAAACAGGAATCTGCGACCGAGAAGATTATCCAAATGTTCAAGATTAGATAGATATGAGTTTGCGCCGGCTCTACGTGTTATCTTGAATGCATTCCTAAAATACCAGAACGCTCATTCACCTCGGTGGCCGAGGGCACGTAATGGCTACTCGGATTCACTTATTTCTAATCCTGACGGTGCGTGACAGGCCGCCATCATCTGCCAAAGTTCAAGCCCCGCGGACGTATCTCTGCCTCTTAATATTTACTCGGCATGTACTTCGACTGGAAATACAGGCTCTACGTGCTGCGTGGTGCCGTGCGCCTGGTAGTTCTCCCACCTGTAGCTTGGTACCTGCTCGTCGCGCGCCCTCAGGGGATTCAGTTCACCCTGACGCACGGGCTTGGCGCGATCGCTCTCGACCAAGGCCTGCAGTGGGCGTGGGAGTCACTTCGCACGTGGTGGGCGGCGCGACGACTCGGTGCGCGTCGTCCTCCTGAGGCTCAGGGACGGTGGCCGGGAAATTTGGACATCATGCTCAAGATGACGTTTTCCAAAGGCAAGCATACTGCATGGAACGCAAAGGAACTACTTGAAAGTGTGAACTCGACAACGGTCAACGTTCGCTTATTGGGTTCAGACCTGGTCAGCTTGCTTGGCAGGAATGGCTTGACGAGATCTGACTTCTTTTGTAGTATATTACGACAGACGAGCGCGTCGTCAAACACATGCTGGCCACTTCATTCGATGACTTCGTGAAGGGAGATACTCAGACACTTCGCCTGTGAGTTCTGATTTCAGACCTTTGGGCTTAGATACTGAACTGTAGCAGCGAGAGTTTCCTCGGGAATGGCATCTTCAACCGGGATGGGGACCTCTGGAGGATGGTACGCCAGGTGAAAGTCAACATCACATCACGCTTATGCTCCTTAAGCATCGAACAATGACTAGACCGTTTTTTGCTCGCGAGCGAATATCCGACCTTCACCGTGCCGACACCCACACGAACAAGCTCATCGACATCATCATCTCCCACTGCGAATCCGGTCCACGGCACGGCGCTCTAGATATACAGGATCTCTTCGCGCGTCTTACCATGGACAACGGTTCAGACTTTCTCTTTGGACAATCCCTCGGTACACTAGACCACCCTCGCCCGAGGGCAGACAATGCTCAGATCGGTGTGAAGGGTAGTAAACCTCCTCCCTTGGACGCGATCGTTGGCGAGACGCACGTCGGTGTGCGGAGTTTGTCAACGCATTTGAGTCAATGATATTTGTCAACGAGGACCGCGCGAAGACCATGATCTGGATGGCCCTGGAGTTCTTCCATGACCGGAATGCCAAACACGTGAAGATCGCTAGAAATTATGTTGACGGCTTGATTACGAAGGCTATCAGTCGCCGTGGATCTGCTGAGACTGCTGAGACAGAGAGGCAAAAGGTTGCAGACGATGAGACCCTGCTCGACTTCATGATTGCAAGCTGCGAAGGTACGTTCAGTAGATATCATAGCTTGCCTTGCGGTCTCACATTTCCTATTAGACAAAACGATCATCAGGGATGAGCTCCTCAACGTCATGATTGCAGCACGCGATACGGTAGAACTATAGATACTTCCTTGCCTCGGACAGCAATTGATGAACTTGCAGACTGCATCCACTTTGACATTTGCAACCTATCTGCTCTGTAGACACCCTGAAGTTTACCGTAAACTACGTGACGAGGTCTTCAGCATCTGCGGCCGTGACAGGGTCCCAAATCTCGACGAGCTCCGTCAGATGCGCTACCGTACGCTCAAAGGTTATATGCCCGAAATTATTTGTCTGATCATTGTCGTGATTCTCAGTTCGTGCCGTCATCAATGAGAGTATGCGACTCTTCCCACCCATATCTTTCAACATGCGCTGTCCTGCCAAGGCGGACTCCGTCGTTCAGCTATCCGACAACGGAGAGGAGAATAATATGTATATTCCCGCGGGAACTCCGGTTCTGTATATACCTCTTCTGATGCAGAGGAGAAAAGTACGTCTGTTTCTCGATACAACGCGCGCAACCTCTGACCACTCTCGGCGGGTTTAGGATCTCTTTGGCGAGGATGCCGACGACTTTGACCCAGAACGCTGGCTGGATCCGGAACGTGTCGCACGATACACGAAGAATCCCTTTATGTGGATTCCCTTTAATGCCGGACCTCGCATCGTGCGTGGATGGCCTTTATTATCGTAGCTAGTGTGGTTGACGCTGCCACTTGTTGCAGTGCCTCGGACAGCAGTTTGCCTACAACGTCGGCACGCTCGTGCTTGCCCGACTTGCACAGCGGTTCTCCAAAATTGAGCTCGCGGAAGACGTTCAGCCTGCAGCGTCGAAGCCACCGGAAGCATGGAAGCAGCTTGATGGTCGTCCGGCGCATGAAAAGATTTGGCCAGCAACCGCATTGACAATGTTCGTCAAGGTGGGAGGATTCGAAAGGCGAAAAGTTAATGAGCTGACGCGTTTTGCTTGCTAGGGTGGACTCTGGGTCCGCTTCGAAGAAGACCAGTCTTAAATGCCTGCGAGGATTGCAAACGTCTGTGGATAGCGGAAGTGAATCAATGCAGCTTGTTGTTGACATTCGCGTTCGCAATTCCCCTTCTCGCAAGATTCGCGCAGACATTCTCGGTCACGGGGCATCCGCTGATGCCTGAACGAGCTTTCGTTTGCCAGTTGCAAATTGACGCCCATGCTTCCATGAAGATAAATGTCAGAACGAGTCCTTGCATTGGAGGACACTTAGCCTCGTTATGCAGAAACTCGTTATCCTTGCACTGGGCTGCGGCATCGTCCCCGCACTTTGTGCACTTCCCCCGAAGCGGGACTGCACGGTGTATGAGTTCTGGGACACTGGATTCCTGAGCGGTTGGGTGTATGCAACTGCTCACCGGCCTCATACAGGCACCGGTCAAGTGATCACTGCGACCGTTGTGGTTCGTGCGCTGCCCGCGCTCTTCTGCGACTCGCTAATTTATGAACAAACCTCCTACGTAGAATGCTGCAACCTGTCTGCCATACACTGGGGCGTCTCCTTCACTTGTCAGTCTGACAGGAACTACGTACGACAGCGGCTACAACGGCGATCCGTCGCAGGGATCACCGAGTACATCAGTTATAGTACACGGAACAAACACGGTTACCTTCGTGGCCACGGTTCCAGATGGCTCGACCAATCTCGACCTACAGGTTTCGGGAAACTTCACGCCTGGAGTGAGTCTGAATCGTTGTCTTTAATTTATATTGTTCATATAATTGTGATTGCAGGGACTTGACAACTACGGCTTCGTTGTTAACCAGCTCGGGGTCGTTTATACGGTATCTTAAAGCTTGCTACGGCTATCTGTGATGTGCAATGTATGATTCGAGTTATAGCAGGCAGGTGTTGCAGCGACCTTGCAGACTAGGTTCACCTGGCAAATGCCATACTCTATATGTTACAAGTCGTTTGAAACGACAAGTAACCAGTCATTGTCTTATTTCCATGACGTGCACATGAGCCGGAAAGTGATAGCCATTGCATAACGTGCAAATTTCATGCTTGGGGGTTGACGCGAGGTGCGGCAATTCGCGGTTGGACGACTCGGCCAGCCGCAAGGCGCAATCTTGATCTACTACACCAGACGTCCCCACTCGCACGTATTGCGCATCATCTGCCTCAGATGCAATCCACTAGCTTGACGCGTATAATACCCGATACCGAGACCATAATCCACTTCGACCAAGGGACCCTCGCCCGTGACTACAGACGGCTCGACGAGCTGGAATCCGAGCGCAGGCAAGCGCTTGAGGAAGCAGAAGATGCACTCATTGCTCTAGCCGCTGCCGAAGATCGCGCGGGTACCCTAAACGAGGAGATCCGTTTGCTGTCGCAAGCTGTGGAACATCAATCGGTTCTACTTGAGCGCCGGCGTCGCTACATGAACACCTTCCCGGTCGAGCTACTCCGCGCCATCCTGATCGAAACGGTCGCTCTTTCTCCAGAGGAAATTTGGCCAGTCCTCGGTGACGGTCTGACCTTTGACCGCGAGCGCGCAAAGCTTCCATTTATCGTCGCTGCGGTATCCCAACGCTGGAGATCCCTCGCACTTGCCACCTCAGAAATTTGGCACTATCTCGCCGTTCCCGTGCCATCGCAAGAGCCGAGGGCGGTATTTATACTGCACCGTGTCAAGACGGTTTTGAAGCGATCTCGATACGTCGACATCGCGCTACATTGGTGTGATGGCGCGGATTACAACGTTTGTCCTTACAGCTCGAGAATAGTTGCCGAGCTTGCAAAGTATCTGTTCAAGTGGCGCACATTTCAGTTTACGATGCCATTCCGAGCAACAACGCAATCCTATATGGATGTATTCCGAGGACCCGCACCATACCTTCAGCGGTTCTATATCCTCGGCTCGAACAAATATGTAGCGGACATAAACGATGTCGAATTTCGGCGTCAACTTGACCGAGCGCCACCGAGGTATCTTCCAAGAAGCCTACAACTTCGAGAGATCTTCTCTCAGGATACCAACGTCGTCCCTGCATGCACTTTAGATGGCAGCGAAATGCTGCACCATCTTAAATCTCTCACCGTTACGGTGAACCATTTCTCCCTGCCTTGGTTGTGGGACACAATCGTATCAGCTCCGCATCTCGTCAGGCTCATGCTGTATTGCAACGAAGACCTGCATACTGGAGGACATGTGCTTGTGCAGCTCAGGCTTCCCGCAACTACAGTTACGCTCAGCTCGCTTCAAGACCTATACCTGCGAGATAACAGCATAGCCGAGTGGTTCATGTTTATATCAGCACACCAGAGCTTTCCCCGACTGCGATGTATATCCATCCCACCGGAGAGCGCGCAAATGTTTCGGGAGCATTCTTTTCATCGCCGGTGCAGTTCAGTCACAACATTGAAGATTCATGGCGGCCGTCATTCCATCGCTCGCGCGAACGTTGTCCAAGCATTGGAGCGGCTTGCTGCAATTCGCGATCTCGCTTTCGAAGGGGTAACCATCCACCAAAGTTTCGCTTCGGTCCTATCTGAAAAGCAAGATACTGGACTTTGGCTGCTCCCTCAGCTCGAGAATATCTCGGTTGAGCGGTGTGCAATCAAGGACATTGATTCTGTGATTAGGTTGGTGGAGATCCGCTCGAGACATTGTCTTGATCGTCAAAACATGTCTTTACGACCTGCGAACCTCAATTCGGTGAAGATTGACGCAGCGACGACTGGCGTCGACCCGTGGCATCGCGCGGAGATACGGCAACTACTCGGTCAGGAGCCCGACATAGACAACGATGATGCCTCGATAATTGAAGACCTTGATACAGCCAATGCTTTACCCGAGCAGGAAGACGAAGCCGTTGCTACCGATGGCTCGGGTTCGTCAGACACTTCTTGCGACTCGGACGGGCCGATGGGCAGTGACAATTCAGAAAACGACTCAGACTCGAGCTACACACCGCATGACATAGACGAGGATACCACTTAAGAAGATCTAGGCCGGCTTCAACCCCGACTCCGATGTAGAGAGCTCTGGGGCTAATGAATGATGAACGACCAATGATCAAGCTGTCACGTTACTACTCGGTCTTGCTAATGCTACACGGTTTGTGATCAATATCCCTTGGCAAGCTTTATGACCTAGACGTTGTAGCCCATTACAATTCTCGAATCTGCCGAATGCGTCGAAATATTACCATTCAAGCTTTAAAATAGCTTCTTTGTAGTCACTTGCGGGCTGAGCTGTGCGCTGAAGGGTAGCCGGGGAGCAACCGCCGTGTCGATCATGGGCCGAAATGTTGTCCCATTAACCCAGGTCAAAGGCATATGTGCGCGCCGTGTGCTGCAAGATGTAGCCTAGATACCACCGCGGCTCTTGAGGACGATTTGAATCAATTACGCTATTCTGTTGAAAAAACATGTGCTGTGTCAGGCTGCTGGCACCGCCGTGTGACAGCACCGCACCCCGCGCCAGGGAAGGGCCGGCCACCGATGGCCGACAATCCTGCCGATCATCCACCCTGAAGACAAGATAAAACGTCAGCATGTTGCGCCGTCTGCCGTGATTCCCCACTTGGTTTCGCGTTTCCATCTTTGCCTGAAGACGTCCGTGCCGTTGCGCGCACGCTTTAGTCTTTCAGCCTTCAACTTCAGCCCTTCCGCTACTTTAGTTTATCTTCTTCTTGACGTGGCTTTTTTTCTGTTTTGAGATATGCGTATTCTTTCTGTTGCGCTTTTGGCACTTCCAGTCCTCGTGGCTGCTCGTCCCGCCCGCCATCGTCGCGCATGCACCCCCGGCACCAACTCGACCACGCCAACTACACCACCAACGGCTCCACCGACTACGCCAACAAGTCCTTCAGATCCTCCTTCGACGACTCCCAACACAAACTCGTCCCTTCCTCTGATGCGTGGTGTACGTTGTTTGCAGTCGCAGTCCGCTTATGAAAAGCTCAAACTTGTGCTTGTAGTATCCTACAGACGGCATTCGTGGCGTAAATTTCGGATCTTACCTACTTATCGAGCCTTGGTGAGCCCTTTTTCAGTTCGCAACTTTCACGTCCTGATCCGATGAATAGGATGATGTCCAAGGGCTGGGAAGACATGGGCGGCGAGAACTGCGACAACTGCATGGATTGCGCCGCGACGGAGTTCGATCTGGTCAAAAAGCTCGGCCAAGACGCGGCGGATGCTGCCTTTGACAAGCACTGGGATAGTTTCATCACGAAGGACGACGTCGACCTGATTAAGGAGTATAACCTCAACTCCGTTCGCATCCCTCTTGGATTTTGGATCATAGAGGAAGCTGTCAACCGCGACAACGAGTACTACCCTCGGTATGCATCGTTTGAAATGGTTTTCGAGATCTAACGGGATCACAGCGGTGGTCTTGATAAGCTTCGTCGCATGTGTGGCTGGCTCGCCGACGCCGGCATCACGGTGCTCCTGGATCTCCACGCAGCCCCCGGTGGTAGCACAAGAACCAATGCCTTCGCAGGTCGCTGCGTTGACCCGCCTCAATTCTGGTCCAGCGACGACAACAAGCAACGCCACCTTCAAGCCGCAAAGAAGCTCACCGAGCTGGTACACCAAGAGCCCGAAAGTTTCCGCTCGGTCTGGGGTCTGGAGATGCTCAACGAGCCTCCTCAAAATGGCGATGAGGCACCTGGGTATGCTCAGCTCATGAAGGACTTCGTCAAGACCGTGCGCGATGCCGAGTCCAGCCTCAGCGTTGAAGATGGCAATAAGCTCCAGACCGTTTTCATGGACAAGAGCTGGATGTGGCAGAACGCCGACGGCAACAACCCTGCATTTGCAGCGGACGGTGGCAGCGCATATGATACGCACACGTACTACTCTTTCGGCGGTGCTTGGGGCACGAACGGTGCTAACAGCGGCGATGATTTGGAGACTCACATCCGCTTTGCTTGCGACGGCGACGGTGGCAAGCTTGCCGGTGATATTCAGGATCATAGTACGTGCCATCTTTATGTCCGAGTGTTCTCCCTCAGCTGACATAATATTGTAGACGACCCGGTCTTCACTGGCGAGTGGTGGCTTGTCGCAAAGAACCAGCAGATTCTGGATCATTTTGACAAGGAGAACATCAAGCGTTTCGGAGACGCGCAGAAGTGGGGCCGCAGCAAGGAGAGCGGCAAGGGTGGCAGCGTGAGTTATTCTCAATGCCAGGCTGCTACCTTCCTCGCTGACGGTCTTCCTAGGGCTACTACTTTTGGAGCTGGAAGATCACCAACGACGATGGAGGAGGCTGGACGCACATGCGTTCCTACAAGGACGCAGTCGAGCAGGGCTACATGCATCGCGATGCCGCTCAGTACTTCAACCCCAACATCTGTGGGTGAACGCAGCGAGAGGCAAGAACCGCAGATGTTTCGGTACCTTCATTTTGCTGTACTGGCTTGCGCCAGCTCCCATATTTCATTTGTTTCGAAGTTTATGCTTGAATTTTGGTGGGAGAGCAAATTCCTCATGGCTTGTCGGTAATTGCCCCCTTGTGGATCGGGTCCAAGGTATTTGGCGCCTGTTGCAAACAATCTGGAGCCGTTGCATAGCCGCAGGAAACTACGGTGTGCTACGGCCTCTGGTGCCCGTGACGGCCCACTGCTCAAGGTCTCGAGATGATCAAACCACCTGTAAGATGGCGACTGCAACTCCTGTTGGCATCACTGTCGCTGTCGCTGTCCGCCTGCAATTCCATAATATATCAAGCAAGCCCCAGGTGTAAGCTGGTGATCATGGGCAGTTCTGCATCGCTCTGAGCAATAACAGTGTGGCACCAGCCTGTGTCCGTCATTTGCAGAGGCTATCCTCTTAAGCTGTAATGAATGGTGCACAAATTCCGCTGGATTTTGCTGCTTCGTTTCGCTTCATTCTCTTCCTAAGCCCTGAGGTTGGCGTCTAGTTCCGATTCTCGCATATTTCCGAGCCAGTATGTGATCATTGGAAACAGGACAAGTAGGCATTTGTGTAGCGAAGTTCTTGAGCAGTTACAGTAATATATATCGTAACCATTGTGGATCTCCGAATGTCTCATTGCCGGCGATATGAAATCGGTGGATGAGCGAGAGGCATATGGTGGACAGTGATTGCGATAAGCTGTGTATCTAACCCCGACACACAGGGGCGTGCATATCGCGGCCCCTTGTGTCCGACTACCTGTCGCTATTGAATTCTCGGAACTCAGATAAAGAGACGACTCACGTTTTTATACTCTCTACTTCTCTTTTGTTGTCTCCTTCTTCTTCGCTGGGTGAAAGTCTCCGTCATCTACAAAGACAGCGCCGGCTCTCTACTCACCTCTTCTTCAGTTTCATTCCATTTATCTTCAAATTTCTTCGTTTTTTTTTCTTCTTTTGGTTATGCGTCTCTTGACCATGGCCGTTTTGGCCCTTCCTGTCCTTGTGGCTGGCCGCCCGGCTCGAATTCGGCGCGCATGCACTCCCGGCTCTAACTCAACCACTCCAGCCACACCACCAACTGTCCCCCCAGTAACCACGCCTGATAATACTCCGAGAATAATCCTACTGCTCCTAGCACGAACTCCTCATTATCTTTGACGCGCGGGGTGCGTCTCGTCCAACTTTTATCTGCAGTGGCTGACCGTTCACAGTTTCCTATCGACGGCATTCGAGGCGTGAATCTCGGGTCTTGGGTTTTGATCGAACCATGGAATGTTGACTGGGCATTTTCGTTATAATTTCTGAACATCTCGCAGGATGATGACTTCGGGTTGGGAGGAGATGGGAGGAGACCAAGGCTGCGACCAAAAAAGTTGTTTTGACGGCGTATGTTGTTGATTACTATCTCACTAATGCTCTTACTAATTCATTGCTCGTCAGGTCTGTACCGAGTTTGACTTGGTCAAGAAGCTCGGCCAAGATGCTGCGGACACCGCATTCGGAAAGCACTGGGACAGTTTTATCACAAAGGACGACGTCGATCTCATCAAGCAGTACAATCTCAATTCTGTCCGCATTCCTCTCGGGTTTTGGATCATCGAGGAGACTGTGAACCGTGATAACGAGTACTATCCACGGTGGGTATGACTCAAATAAACGTCGATATGGCTCATCTAGATTTCAGTGGGGGCCTAGAGAAACTCCGCCAGATGTGCGGTTGGTTCGCGGACGCCGGCATCACTGTGCTCTTAGACCTTCACGCGGCTCCTGGTGGAAGCACCGCGACCAACGCGTTCGCCGGTCGCTGTGTCGACCCTCCTCAATTCTGGGGCAACCAAGATAACATGTCTCGCCATCTCGCTGCTGCAAAGAAGCTCACAGAGCTCGTTCATCAGGAGCCGGAGCACTTCCGCACCGTTTGGGGTTTGGAGATGCTCAACGAGCCGCCACAAAACGGCGCGGCGGCGCCAGGTTATGCGCAGCTGATGAAGGACTTTGTCAGTACGGTTCGCGGTGCTGAAGCCAGCCTCGGGGTCGAGGAGCAAAATCGCATCCAAACCGTCTTCATGGATAAGAGCTGGATGTGGGAAAACGCGGATGGCAACAACCCGGCGTTTGCAGCCAGTGGAGGGAGCGCATACGATGCCCACACCTACTTCTCATTTGGCTCGGGCGCGTGGGGCGCTAATGGCTGGCATAATGGCGAGAGCCTCGACGAACTCGTCCAGTTCGCGTGCGAAGGTGACGGCGGCAAGCTTGCGGACGGCGTTAAGAACTTCAGTACGCGAAGAAGCTTTGGTATACCCCTGAGCTATGCTTATGCCCATGACTAGATGATCCCATTTTCACCGGAGAGTGGTGGCTCCTTGGGAGGGAGGACACACAGACAAAGATCGATCCCTTTGATAAGGACAGCGTGAGGCGCTTTGGCGATGCTCAGAAGTGGGGTCGTAGCAAGCAAGCCGGCAAAGGCGGAAACGTACGTGCTTATTCCTTCCGATTTCATATCAATGTCCAACGCGCGTTGTTTAATTTAGGGCTACTACTTTTGGAGCTGGAAGATCACCAACGAAGATGGAGGAGGCTATACGCACATGCGCTCGTACAAGACAGCCGTAGAGCAGGGCTACCTTCACGAAGATGCCGCCCAGTACTTCAATCCCAATGTCTGTGGATGAGTTGCGCGTTTGGATGTTTTATCCTTCTTTTTTATATCTATTTTGATTTCCATTTTCTAAAAGGTTTAGTAGGCTGTGAAATTATGCGAGATGTTTCGAACTGCTGATTTACGATCACGCAAAGCCAGGTAATACTTGAGAGAAATAGTCGGAAGAGGGAAGGATGGAATTGGCGCTCAAATTCTAGCCGAAGCGGAGTTAAACTAACCTGTCCTCTGCTCTGCTCTCATCATCTGACATCGCTCGAACCGGGCAGAGATCCAGATTGAACCTCGCGTAAAAATTCACGGCTCTTCTTCCTGCGCACTGCCTTGTTCTTCATCTGACGGCTTGGGAAATGGCCGCGTACGAAGTGACGGAATCGCCCAATGTGTGCGAGGTCGCGTTGCGTGCCCCGATCATGCTTCTCAACTTCCGCGCAAGCCTCATATCTAGACCGTCCAATTTCGCCACCAGGCGAGGAAGACAACCCGATCCAATCTCGGCTGGTCGCGCGTCTCACGAGCTAACCCCTTGTACCACCTGCTTCGCACGGTCCGCTGCCGTCCATGCCGCGCGGGGTAATCATGTTCCTTCCTGACGCCAAAGATATACATGTTGGTGGTTCTTCAGTGAGCTCGTCGCTTGTGGCCGCCTTCCCTTGTAATGCCCGATGGGCACCAACACGGTCATGCACGTGAACAGCCCAGGCTTCGTGCCTTCCCGAGGGGCCAGTGACCGCCTTCTGTCAGCTTCCTCGTCGCACGATGGGACTAGGCGACGGTACGGGCTGCCCACCGTTATCTACTGATGAAAAGGTCTGGGAGATGAAATCGTGACCTATGGGCCGCCTCATAAGGCAGCAGATGGCATGGCCGGCTTGTCTTAAGGCATCAGCGTCGGCCCTGCGGTATTTTTTCGATCGATGGCGAGTACAGTTGTAACTATCCCAGCACATACGACGGCGTCGTTGCCGCGGCCCCATATCCTATACTCGGTGCATATCAAGGATGGCGAGGCTTCGACGGTCATTCAGCGCCGATACTCCGAGGCAATTCCACCGTTTCCTACATGTGCACTTGTTGTATGCTAACGTTTTAGACAGTTTGCTACGCTCAAGGCTGCTCTCGGTGACGCTTTCACCCTTCCCCCGAAGCGCATCCTGAGCACATCGTTCTTTCCGTCTGCATGGCTGGACGACGCCCTGGTTGCTGAGCGCAAGGCCGGTCTTGCCTCATATCTCGCAGCCGTTCTTGCAGCAGGGCCCCAATTTAAAGGTCATCCAGCCTTGAAGTCCTTCCTGGGACTTGGCACGCCAGAAACGCGCTCGTTCAACCCCGAGGATGCGGTCCCATCGACCGTGACGCGCAAAGCTGCTCTCGCCATCGGCTTCAACGACGACGAAGTCGAAGTTGAAGCGTCGCTACCACGCTTTGCTTCCTACTACCCTGGTAAGACCGTCTGTTACTCCCTTTGTGGAACTTTATGTTGAACTGCCTGACCTGTAGACTGGGTTGAAGACGTCCTCCGCCAGAGAACATCGTCTTCGGAAAGTATGACATCGTCTTCTTCGCATTCGCGATGCCCAATTCCTCGAGCACGCTCACTTGGGACGACGGTGGACAGGCGATGCTCCAGCGGCTCGTGAACGCGGCAAAGGCGAGCGGCAAGTCGACGAAGGTCGTCTTGAGTATTGGCGGGTGGACCGGCTGCTACTGGTATAGGTAGTCTCCGCAGCCTGTGACGCTAGTTGATAAATGTTGAGTTTGCTTCTCAGTCAGGCTGTGTCGACGAGCGCAAACCGCACCAAGTTCGTCAATGCGATTGTCAGCGCAATCAACACCTATGGTTTAGCGGGTAGGTTGGCCATCTCTACGACCTCAGGTTGCTTATGCAAGGAGGACAGGTGTTGACCTCGACTGGGTTCGCCTTGTTAAATATAGCCCGAGAGTAGTCACTGAGCGACATTTAGGAATACCCGAACTCCGAGGGAGCAGGCAACCCCCACAGCTCAAGCGATGCAGCGAACCTACTGTCTCTGGTCACCTCCCTCAGGTCCGCCCTGGGTTAGTGGCGTGCGATCACTGGGTGTTTCTGTCGCTGATGATTAGCGCTGTTCAGGCTCGTCGGCAATTATCTCAGCTGCTGTACCGCACCTTCCCTGGCTTGGCGCCAACGGCGATCCATTGACCGATGTATCCAAGTATGCCGCGCAAATGACTTATGTCAACATCATGTGCGTAGGTATTATAAACTCTATTCACAGATTCTCATCTTGTTCCCCCAAAGGAACTACGATGTTTGGGGCTCATCCGCGACGCCAGGCCCTAATGCACCGCTAGGTGCGCTTCTCTCCACAAGTCCTACTATACTCGTCTAACCATCGCGGGCAGACGATCTTTGTGGCACCAGCGCCATTCCATATGCCAGCGCCATGGCTGCGTTCAAGCAATGGACCGCCGCGGGGTTCCCCGCGAGCAAGCTCATGCTCGGGTTGCCGACGTACGGCTACGTCTCGCAGTCCACGCGGACGGGACTATCGGGAAGCTTTGCACCGGACGCGTCGGAGAACGCCAAGATCACCCCACCGAGCGAGGAGATGCAAAAGGGCGCCATCCCGCATCCGAGGGACAAGGAAGTGTACAAGAAAGCACGTACTGAGGCGAACCTCCAAGGGTGGTACGACCAGCAGATCCCGTTTGTTGAGATTGTGAAGAGCGGCGCGCTCGTAAAGAAAAGCGATGGCACGTACGGGCAGGGTGGAGGCTTCACGATGGGTTCGTCTCTATGTTGCTTCATGCGGTGCGCCGCGAGGACTACTTTCTGACTTTGTGAACAGGATGGGATTCTTGCAGCGACACGCCGGTACGAGCTCATACCCTCCGTCATTTGGGAGCGGCTCGCTGATCATTTTCGCAGTTCTTATTCAATACTTCGCAAGCAACGGTCGTCACGTACGATGACACCTACTCGCTTGCCGACAAGGCCAAGCTTGTCGTAGACAAAGGGATGGCAGGTGCGTAGTAGGCATGATCGAACGTCCTTTACGTGCATGCCTGACACCATGCGGCTACAGGCTGCTTCACCTGGTCTCTGGAAGAGGTAAGCCTAACTGCAGTTATGATATGAGCTAGGTGCTGAACATGTCATAAGGACGATGGAGTTACACTCACGGATGCCGTGAGGACTGCGATAGGCCGTCCGCCGCCCAGCGCTTCGTGATGATTTCCTTACCCGTAACGACTAGTCACAAGAAGCTCATGTACCTAATGTGAACTTGTTCTTGCATATGATATACGTCAGTCGGCAAGTTCCTCCGACTCCCGATGGCGGGATTAGACCCACGGATTGCCTTCATTGTACTTATTTTTTTTTTTTTGCTCCCGCGGCGCTGCATGTGTGGGGAAGACACTGCACGTGGTGCCCGTTATTTTTGCCATAGATGGCCTGTAAGTTTTGCAACGTCATCGTGACCTCTCGCACAGTCCGTCAGCGAGTACCACAATGCGGCGTGCACGATTGGCCAACGTTGATCTTTTCCCTGCGGAGAAGCGGGCAGAAAAATCTTCGTACAAGCAAAACGGTCGGTTTGCACCCTCGAACGTTCGTATCGGCGCAGCGCCGCAGAGATCAATCCACTGCACTACCCTCTCGCTGCACTTGGTGCTCACCATCGGCCCTGACGATGATTTTTGCGCCAATAAGATCGCGGGGGAGAAGACTCGCAATCCGAAATCCGCAACCAATGACGTGAAGATGCTGCGCGACTACATAAGTTAAGCCCGGATGACCGGCCCCGCGGGATCTCTCTTGTCCTTAGCCCCTATACATCTTCTCCTCGCCTCCGTCCGCCTCGCGCGCATTCGCTGCGTCTCACTCGTCCCCTTGGCTAATCTCCAACGCTGAGATCGACACCCCACTGATAAGCAATGGAACGCATGACCACCCCTCGCGGATTCTCATCGCGCGGTGCCTCACCCAATCGGTGTGTACTGCACCTCCTTCATGGCCCACTGTATGCTATGTTTTTACTCACCATATTCGCCTTGCTTCGCTTCTGCAATCCTCGCGTGCTCACGACTTTGTCGCGGGATTCTTGGAAAATGACGATATCGCCGCGCAACACTGGACCCGTCGATAACCCGAAATCTACGTTCCTCCTGCGTATTTTTCGTGAATATTCAACATATATATATCCTCGCCCATACACGTTCATGACATTCCGTTACCTCGGCACTCTTCCCCTCACCTTTGTTGCATTGTTGGCGCAACCTTTTTCTGCGACACTGCCAACGGCTGCACCCTTACCGTCCCGTCGGTCGATACGTCCGACTCCATATTGGAACAAAACATTGGTGCCCACCCTTGCGCAATCGCGCACATGCCATTGTTACAACCCTGACACCATTGATCCCGTTCCCATTTGGTTTCACCACTTCACGGCCGCGTGCCTTTCTCCCGCATACTACAGCCTCGCAGGAACGCTCGGGGCAGACATCGTGCACCCCCACGATGCAATGCTGCACTCCGCCTTCCACAAGGGCAACGTCGCTGTAGTCACCGGCGGCGCGAGCGGCATCGGCAAGGCTGCCGTCATCGCCTTCGCAGAGTGCGTTGCCCGGTTCTCAAGCTTTGTCATTACACTCTAATTTCGTTGTTTTCCCATTAGGTTTGGGATGCGTGTCGCCGTTGCGGACCGCGACGCCACTAAGCTGCAGGAGACGTCCGAAGAAGTCAAGTCTCGGTTCCCGAATACCGACATCGTCACGTTTACCGTCGATGTGAGCAAATACGACGAAGTTTCCACCTTTGCAGACCGCGTGTACGAATGGGCCGGAACCGTCAGCGTCGTGCTCAATAACGCCGGGATTGGGCCTGTGGGAGGCAAGGCGTGGGAAGGCTTGGACCAGTGGCGATCGATTATCGACGTTAACCTCATGGGGTGCGTCTTTGCTGCTGCTGCTGCATATCGCGACGGGCCCGATTGAGCTGAGCTGGATACAGGGTCGTGAACGTGCAGCAGGCGTTCGTCCCGCACATGCTGCCGAACGAGAACCCGAGCCTGTTCATCAACACCGGCTCGAAGCAGGGCATCACCAACCCGCCCGGCAACGCCGCGTACAACGCGAGCAAGGCGGCCGTCAAGAGTCTCACTGAGGGCCTCGCGCACGAGCTGCGCCAGCGCCAGAGCGTGGTCACCGCCCATCTGTTGATGTACGTGCTTTCCTTCCGCGCCACTGTGCGCCGGCCCCTCCAGAGGGAGGGGGGGAGAGGACGCGGCGCTGAATGAATTGTGATCGCGCGATACGTGTAGTCCGGGATGGACCTGGACGCCGCTCGGCGGTCAATCGTCTGAAGGCAAGACCAAGCCGCCCGGCGCGTGGACACCGCAGCAAGTCGTCAAGTACATGCTCGACCAGGTGCACCGAGGCGCGTTCTACATCGTCTGCCCAGATAACGAGACAAGCTCCGTTCTCGACCGGTACAATGCTTCCTTCTTCTTGCTCTTGCAAGTGCTCCCGCTGACGGGGGCTTTGTTTTATGCAGCCTTCGTATACGTTGGGCCGCAGAGGATATCATCGAGGGCCGCTCTGCGCTGAGTCGCTGGGATCCGGACTACGCCCCGCTGTTCGAAGAGTATATCCGCGCCGGACTCGTCGGCGGGGCTAATCACCAAAGCCTCTCGAGGTCCATCTCGCAGGAAAATCTCGAACCGGACCACTAATGTCGTCGTGTCGTCGGAGACCGGTAGGTACGTCTGTAGAGACGATGCTGCTAGCCGGATCCCGCTCTGAGTTCTTCTTCTGGTTGGCCCCGTGCGAGAATGTATTCTTCTTCAACAAGGAGGTCGTCTCTCATCGGCGTCATGGACTTTGTGCTCCTAAATTTTTGCTCCGTCTGATCCTTTTGTATTTGATAAAAACCAACCAGTCACATATCATGTTTGAATTTGCACAATTTGCGGGGCTTGCTAAAATGGACGATAAGTGAACAGGTAGACGATGCCTGTTTCTTTCAGCCCTTCAACGGGCGATGTTTGCGATGCTGTTGGGGAACGAATAGACATTGACATCTGCCAATCAGGTGCTCTCTTCCAAAACAAAAGCCTCGGTGTGCACGTCTGTCACACGAGGGTGACCATTTTTCCGGCTAGGAAATAAACAGAATAATGGGAGATTTTAGTTTTACTGAGGGAGTTTGCAGAACAAAAGTTAGGTTCATTTTTCGTTCATTTTTGTTCGAAAACATGCTCACGCCTCCCTCGTGTCAGCTCTTTGCCTTTTATGACGTGATATCTGGGACGGGTCAACGCCGTGAGCACTGCCGTTCCAACCTTGTTCCGCCTTTCTCCCGTGCAAATTCAGACGCCCGTTCTGTTCGGTTGTTCGTTCCCCGCCTCCCTCTATTCCTGTCTTCCCCCGACACTTTGATCCTCCACTCATCAGTTTCTTACCACTAACCCATATTCTTTCACTCGAACTCGCTCCGCCGCCACGCGTTGCGCGTCCCGCATTCGTGTATCCAGCGGCTTCAAATTGATAACGCACACATCTATCTGTACTTTCAAAGTTTGAAAGAAGAACCCACCAGCTATACAGAAATGCATGAAGATAATGATAGGGTATGTCTTCCCACAATTTACCAATTGAAGTCAGACATGATTAGGCTGATAGCAAGTCAGGATGGCGTTGCTGCTGCTGCTCAACTGTCACGGTGCAGTCTTGCTCATAGTCGAACGGTACGGAACACACCAATTTGAACCCAAACGTCTGCGAATCAGCTATTCTGACGTTTACTTATTAGGATGAAAGTTGTCCTTACTTGTTCGGTCGGGACATTCGCTGCCTTCGTCAGCGACGCGCCGGACATTGCCGGCCGCAGCTTGTCCTGTGCATTGCAATTTCTACGTTTATTGCATTCGCGCACAATCTATTAAGCCGTTCCCCCTCTACCTGGTCGAATGCGACGGTCTGCGATGAGTCCAGCACCTGTGCCACTAAATATGTGTCCACAGGCCGCGAGACGGACACCGTGCCCAACGTCCACAGGCACAATGTCCTCGATGTCGTTCCTTCAGCAACCATAAATTGGCACTACATTGTCGATGTCCATGTCGGTGCCCAAGAGGAGGAACAGGTCCCAACACCGACGACTGGCAGTATGACCACCAGCACGCCCCGCGCTGACCTCACCAACGACCATGTCGCCGCACCCCTCTTTCGGGCCAGCTGCGCCACCCCTCAGCGCAGCGCCATACATCGCACTCCCTCGTCGGCGCGCGTAACGGTAGCTCGCAACGCTAGACATTGGGACCTGGACGCTAGCTCAACCGTCGGACTGATTCGACGTGTAATCGGATCTGCTTTAGCCCACGCTGTCTCCACTCATTATGCAGCCGGGCTTCCCTTCGTTGCAGCGGGGAGCCTGGCAAACCGATTGCGGACTTTCTTCCTTCTCCTCGTCTTCAACGCTGCCCCGGTCGCGCTCGCTGCGTTCACTCATGAGGCCCACTACCACCTCGACTGGATCCGTCAAAACTCTGCAGGCACACTCTGCTACTATCCAGGCGTCCCCGTCAAGGAACGCCCTTGCGTAGATGATCACCTCAAGAACATCCTCGACGCGCACGTCAACAATGCGCTTGGATCTGGCCTTTCAATTGCCTACTACTCAACTGAAGACGGCACGATTCTGGGCGGCGCCGGATGGGATGACTGGAACACGACAACCTTGCCAGTCGCAGTATGCCTGAGCGGTGCTGTTGGCTGCTTGGCTGACACCTATGTGAGCACTTGCCGGTACTCAACCCGCGAGGATGACTTTGGCGATCCACTCGCGCACGTTCCCGAGTGCGCAAAAAATCTACCACAGCAACGCGTCACGGATGGATGCTATCTCAATCCAGCTTCAGCTAAGCCTCAACATCGTTTGTCTGCGGTCGACATTTTCGGTATCGTGGCGGGCGTTGTGTCCCTGCTATCGGCTGCCTTGGGTGGCTTCTACAAATGGAGAAAGTGGCGCATTCTTCATGCTACTGGAGTGACTGATAGTGCGGATGTCGAACTCCCAGAGCTTCCTGTCTCGACTGAAGGACCAGGCGACGCCGCGATGCATGCCGGCGACGCCGCGACTCCTTTGGGAGATGCTCCTACTGTAGTGTCCGAGCATTAGGTATGCGTTTCCGGCCAATGCGTTTTCCACAGGCTCACCCAAGATCTGCCGGTTCAGGCTCCAGGCACCTGCTCTGCTTCTGGATCTTGCCTGCCATCCGCTGCCCCCGATAGGCCCTTTGCCCATTCATCACAATTTGCCTAATCTACGCTTTATAACGCTGTCTCGCTCGCTCTGCTCGCTCGTTCCCACGCTATCTTGCTATCTCCTTAACAACTAAACAAAATGTATGGTTACTGTACTCATCATGTGCGCTGTAGTGCACTGGACTGGACAATTCAGCTTGCGAGCGCCTCATGTACGCGCTCGCCTTACGATTTGCTCGATTGTAGGTGCAGGCCAGTAACTTTTCTGATTCGTGCCTACTTGCACCTCTGGTCTCGTTTGATTGTGAACCACATGCATACGCTCTGAAGGTTTCCACAAATAGAAAGTTACTAAACAGGATGAGGTTACTAGAGGGAGAATCACGAATGACAGAGAGTGAAATTACATCGAAGCTGGCTTCCAGCAGAACCAATAATCCGTAATAGATATTCTAACTGGTAATGGCGCCAGAATTGAAACTACTTATACCTCTTCTTCTGCGCAGTCCACCTCAATCAATGGTCAGCTTGGTTATCTGATTTCACTAACCTGCCCCCAGCTTACGCGCGGACGAACCTCCAATGAACCCGGCGACATGAACGAACACGCCACCTGGAATCCCACTAGCTTCTGACAGCGCGCCGTCGCACAGGCCCACTCCACGGCTCCGGAAGAGACTTGCGGTTAGCAATCACTCGCCCTTCTTGTCACCGCTTGTATGCGCCAGGCCTTGGCGGTCTCTTCCGGGTAGACGACGAAGAGAACCAAGGCATCCCCTCGCCTAGCTGGGCATCCTGATCCAGGTTGTACAGATGATCCTGCGTACTATCAGTCAGATTAGCGTGGTCGAAACACACGAGACTAGTTACCTTTCATGTGCATATTCGGTGAAAAGCACGATACGGCCTGACGGATTCACAGTCGATCGCGCGTCGAATGCTGCCCGGACGATTCCGCGCGCCGGGAGCCAGGCTAATACGTAGCTTTGCAAGCGGGCGGTGAACTGGGTACCAGTGAGAGCAGAGGAAGTCTCAAAACGAGCCTGAAACCACGTAAGCACTGTATTGTTCCGAGTGAGTTGTGCGAGCATCAACTACGGCACTATCCACAGATTCGTTCCAGGCAGTATTTAGAAGCCTGCTCGAAAGGAAAGTTCTGTGGAAGCTGAGTATCTTTGGGGCTCGCTCGACTCGTACTGAGGAATACCGCTGTCGATTGCCGTTCGAAGCCTCAACGAATGTCTGCGTGACTGAGCTCGGAAGGTCTTATTATGGACACCTTGAACATACCTTATAAAGTTTGAGGTATAAGAGATCGACGTTTGGATCAGTGGGAGAAGCGTTGAGTGCTGAGGCAATGATCTCCTGGCCGTAATGCCATGACTACGTTCTGAACCATTAACCCATTGAAAGAGGTGGTCAACTTCATCGCGGCGACACGTCTGTAGCGAGGAATAATTGAGTACGTCGAGAATCGGTATCCCACAGCGCCATCTTGCTTGCTGGAGAAGGGCTGAGTGCGGAATTCCCAAAAGATTTCTATCACGTTAATAACACCTCGTGTTAGTAACAAGCCTGTTAATCAACATGGTTAGTAACATCATGATAAGAAGGTATTCAGCGTTTTAAAGGTGTACGGACCATCAACGCAATGCCCGGTGGGGAGAGGCCATGCCCTCGGCGTAGCAACGGCTACACCGAGTCGCAGTAAGCCAACCTTCTCATGCGTTTTTTCTTTAGACAAAACGCGGCATGGTCCGTCGTTCGCAAATAGGATACCATGCAGATTGCGAGTTTTCAACCATGAAATGGGATCGACAGCTCTACATAGCCTTCGCTTCCCTCTTACGCGAGGATGTGGGTTGATCCACAGTGGTGACGGTTTTCCCGCGTGCGAGCTGGCCCGATTTCCTGCTGTGGAAGATCGCGTCCAGGAGTTTGACCTATCTGGAAGGCAGGTGGGTTGGAGCTGCCTCGCGGGATCTTCCGATTACGGTATAGCTACACGCAAGTCGCAGGCGAGAAGGGAGAGCTAGTTGGTTATATGCAAATTTTAGAGCATACGTCATTCCCCGCGCATTTCCGAGCCCTGTATTTAAACGTCATAATCTTTACAATCCCGAGCGATCGCGAGCATTTTCGTTGCGATCCCGAGTAATTGCGAACAATTTCGCGATCGGCTGCATGCAACTGTCGACATGAATGGAGGCATGCATCCATAGTTTCGTGCTCATTCAAAGGGCACATGGTTCTGCCTAATTTAGAGTCAGGCACAACGCGGGGTATGAATGATGATATAGAGGTATTACTCAGACACGCTTCATTGTGGAGGGGAGCTCATAGTCTAAGCAGATAGTCTCCCCAGGCAGTACTTCTAATGCCCCAAGTGGTGTCGGTGCGCGACCGTCAGTGGGGCACTGGGACAAAGGGGGAGGAACTGCAAGCCGAAACATGCAAGAGAACGTAGCATGAGGGATCTCTACGTTGCTCAAGAGGTCCAAAAGCATGGGTGACTGATGATCAACATCATTTTTATGAGACAGTCACAAGGGTTGGGGTCACATCCTTTCTCGAGGAACTTAATGGCCTTTGGCTTGCCGTCCGATGCCTCATGCGAGCCACATACAACCTCAGGCTCACGGTCCTAAGCACCCTTCACGCTACCGGTGCGCTCGATCTAGTTGTCGTTCACAGCATAGCGTGCGGGGGTGTAAAGTGAGAGAACCTGAGCGCCTCCCCGCGCCACAACACGGTTTGAAGTCCGCCCCGTCGGAAGGCCGGTAACATAACCGTTCGAACCTGAGAGGTGTGTTTGCGTTGTCGTATAGCCTGAATTTGGCACTAATCCTGGTTTGGCTGTCGCAGAGCAGTCCTGTATCACTGCAAAGGATACGAGATGCGCTATAGAATGCAGGCTCTGTATTCTACGAGTGAGTCGCTCTTCGTTAATGCCTACGCCATCTTCTAATGCTACTAAGCCAGGTTGTGGTGCAACATTTGGAGCGTTACATTTCCTTCAGATAACCTTTTCGCTCCGTTGCTTTCCATGCTAGTGTGCTATCACATCATCATGCAGCTTTCGTTCTAAACCATCATACACATATCTACCACGGACTTCTCAATCATTTTATAGACGAATTTATCCCGAACTTGACCCTTCTGAAATATGAAACCCAACAGCTGTGTTTGAAGAAGCAACTAAACAGTCAATCCACGAACCTGGCCTCCAATTCATGTAGGTACTTGTATAAGCCATCCCAAAGTTCATTTATACGAGACGGAAGCAGAGTTTATAAACGCGTATTGGTCTTGGTCGCGCGACTATCACCGTGTGATGTGTATGGTGTCGATTTGACAACGGCTGCCTGACTCCTGTTGTAACTTCCGTCGGTGGCCCAGAATTACTCTTTAGTTCAGAAAAGCTACCTCAAATTATTTCCTCCAACTGCACGCAATTTCTCGCATTCCTCGTTCAGGATCGCTGCTCTCTGAGCTATTGCTGGTCAAGGTGAGACGGCGGAGCTTGAAATGTCTGCTTTCGGACACTGCCCCACGTCGGCGACAACAAAAATAATGCTGATTGGCCCATGCTTCAGCTGCTCTCTTTTCATCGTCCTTATCTTTAACCGTGTCCCATGCAACGCTACGCAGCAACATAGGAGCCTGCTGGAATAGAAATGCCTTTTCCGTGACGACGGCAGTACCATCTGCTTGCAGGCCGACGACAACGGAATCCCGCTTTTTAAATGTAGCGACCCTGTTCTGTCAGCTTTGCTCAAGACGCACCTCACGAATGAGACTGATTAATCCATCACCTACTACGACAAGCCGAACCGTATTTTTGGCGTTACAAGCCCACTCACGTTCCCGGTCTTCATCTATATGAGGGGACAGAGGCGAGATGACCCCATTATAGGTAGGACGATATCTCGACCTGCGCTCCGCGACAACGACATGAAGGATGCCGCTGAACACACTAACGCATGCGTCGTCGAAGGGCCATCGAAACCGTACGCGGACTGGTACCACCACACAAAACAGCCGCCCAGGCAGAGGTTGTTTTTCCTCCTCCGTCGAATAATACTGCACTCCATCTCGACCGACCGTATCTCTCGCTCATGCCATTTTACTCACCAACCAGTCCTGCCTGCGCTCGCCACCCGGTCCGGTCCCGTCGAGGACCCACCCTACGCCAGCATCCCACCGCGCTCTCCTTCACCAAAAAAGACTCGATTTCGACTTCATCTCTCGCCCAGTTTTTAGCTCGGCTTGCCTGCGCTATCCTAACATCCCTTCCCAGACATTCACGCCCTGCTTATTGACCTGCATGGCGCCATCTCGAAGAAATCGGCACAGAATCGCCGGTCTATTCAGAAAAGCCGCCTTGTGATGCGATATCTCCTCGCATTTCTGCCTATTTTCTCCGTTTCTCTTCAAAATTTCCTGCCCGCTCTTCCACGACCAGTCCACGTCAGGCTCATGTCCGTCCCATCGGCTGAAGATAGTCAAGGGCCTTCTGGTCCGCCAACGAGAGGACGAGACACTCCCTCTCAAAACGACGAGCGAACCGTTTGCCGACGCAGCGGCAATGGTATTTCCTACAAGCCACCTGCAGCCGCCCCATCATGATGTTGGACAGCAAGACAAGATCGATTCACTCGATGGCGAAAGTGCCAGGCGAGCGCTGAGAGTTCGTAACGCATGCGTTGGGTTGTCTCGACCGCGATCCCTGCTGTGCTGACACATCTTGGTTCGAGATCGTCCTCACCGCGCTGTCACTTCCCACCACCGTAGTATTACCTCTCCAACCCTCTCAACCGCCCGTCCCGCCATATTAGTCGGTAATACACCGATCGTCGACTCTTGCCGAGGTGCAGAGTGCGTTGCAGCTTGTGCGCGATGTCGACGAGCTCGTCTGGCGACGTTCGACTTTTTCGTGGACTGCCGGGCATCATCCAGGCCTCGAAGGTCTTGCCTCCGACTCCCAGGTATACAGTCAAAGAAACGTCACGGACATCTGGGATCGCGTTGAAATGTGGGAGCGTGCTGTTAGAGCACCGCCGTTGAGTCAGGCCCGTCGGAATCGGGATCCCGAGTGAACTGCGACGGAGACGGCCCGCCGCCGTAGACGGACGGGATACTCACACCTGACATTGTTGTCAGGGCGTTTAAATTTCAAGCTCAGACGTCTCCTGCTCTTCGACGATCGACGTTCAGGCCTCAGCATTGCAGCGGGGAGCCTAAGCAAACCGATGCGGACTTTCTTCCCTCTCCTTGTCTTAAACGCTGCCCCGTTCGCGCTCGCTGCGTTCACTCACGAGGCCCACTACCACCTCGACTGGATCCGTCAAAACTCTGCAGGCACACTCTGTTACTATCCAGGCGTCCCCGTCAAGGAACGCCCTTGCGTAGATGTTCACCTCAAGGACATTCTCGACGCGCACGTCAACAATGCGCTTGGACCTGGCCTTTCAATCGCCTACTACTCAACTGAAGACGGCACGATTCTGGGCGGCGCCGGATGGGATGACCGGAACATGACAACCTTGCCAGTGCAGTGTGCCTGAGCGGTGCAGTTGGCTGCTTGGCTGACACCTATGTGAGCACTTGCCGGTACTCAACCCGCGAGGATGACTTTGGCGATCCACTCGCGCACGTTCCCGAGTGCGCAAAAAATCTACCACAGCAACGTGTGACAGATGGATGCTATCTCAATCCAGCTTCAGCTAAGCCTCAACATCGTTTGTCTGCGGTCGACATTTTCGGTATCGTGGCGGGCGTTGTGTCCCTGCTATCGGCTGGCTTGGGTGGCTTTTACAAATGGAGAAAGTGGCGCATTCTTCACGCTACTGGAGTGAATGATAGTGAGGACGTCGAACTCCTAGAGCGTCCTGTCTCGACCGAAGGACCAGGCGACGCCGCGATGCATGACGGCGACGCCACGACTCCTTTGAGTGATGCCCCTACTGTCGTGGCCGGGCATTAGGTGCGTGTTTCTGGCCAATGCGTTTTCCACACGCTCACTCAAGATCTGCCGGTTCGGGCTCCAGGCATCTGCTCTGCTCCTGGATCTTGCCTGCCATCCGCTGCCCCCGACAGGCCCTTGGCCCATTCATCACACTTTGCCTAATCTACGCTTTATAACGCTGTCTCGCTCGTTCCCACGCTATCTTGCTATCTCTTAATAACCTAAAACAAAATGTATGGTTACTGTACTCATCATGTGCGCCGTAGTGCACTGGACTGGACGATTCAGCTTGCGAGCGCCTCATGTACGCGCTCGCTTTACGATTTGCTCGAACTCGACGTACTTTTAAGCGATGTGAGCGACTGTAGGTGCCGGCCAGTAATTTTTCTGATTCGTGCCTACTTGCACCTCTGGTCTCGTTTGATTGTGGGGCCACATGCCTACGCTCTAGGGACTTCCACGGATAGAAAGTTACTAAACAGGACGAAGTTACGAGAGGAAGAACCGTGAATGACAGAGAGCGAAATTACGTCGAAGCTGGCTTCCAGCAGAATCAAGAATTCATGATAGATATTATCTAACTGATACAGGCACCAGCATTGAAACTAGTTATACCTCCTCGGCGCAGTCCTCTTGGTCAATCGTCAGCTTGTTATCTGATTTTACTACTTTGTTCTGATGCATATCAATAAGCTCGATGAAGTATGGCAGACTGCCTAATGTATAAATAACACCGTATCCTACGACCTATAGCGTACAATGCAGAGAGTTGCAGCGAAGCGCGCTGCGCGCAGTGTGCATCTTTGGGTGAGGGGAACGACGAGCCACTGTCCTGTCGAGGTAAAGGGGGGTTTGAGAAAAGGTTTCGAGAGAAATTTGAGCGGCGCAGGGTAGATACAACCGAGACCAGACAGAGGACAGACACAGAGAGAAGAAGGGCAGGGAGAAAGGGTTGCAGAAGGATGGTGAGCATAGACGAGCCGGAAGAGCGAAATTGGTGAGCTGGGAGGCAAGCCTAGACGCCCATCTTGGCGCGGACCACCTCGAACGTCTTGAGCATCTTCCTGCGGGCGCCGAGCGCCGCGACGCCGCGCGCCTCGAGCGCGGCCTCGTCCATCATGACCATATCCTTCCAGTTGCAGCCCTCAAAGTTGGGTGTGTACTTGTGCAGGCGCAGGCTGCGCAGCCAGGCCGCGACGTCGTTGAGCAGCGCCGGGTCGACGTCCTCCTCCGTCGGATCCTTCTTGTCCGCGCCAGTCGGCACACCGCGCGACGACCCACCCGCGTTCGAGCTCGGGCCCTTACGTCCACCGCCGCCGCCGCCACCACCACCACCGCCCATCCCCATCCCCATACCGCACGCATACTGCCAGGCCCACCGCGCGCGCCCATCCCGCCAAGCTGGCTCGCAGCCGCATTCCAGCCCATCTGCGCCGCGAGCATCGCCTCGGGGCTTCCAAACTGCGCCGCGGCGAGCGGGTTCATTCCGCCCATGCCGCCCATGCCCATCTGGCCCGCGAGCAGCGGGTTGAACCCACCCATGCCCATGCCCATGTTCATGCTCATCTGCGCCGCGAGCAGCGGGTTCATCCCGGCCATGCTCGGGCTCCCCATGCCCATGCCCATCGCAAGGGCCTGCGCCTGCGCCGACGCGAGTTGCCCGCCATCATCGCTCCCGCCGAATCGCCCGCTCGACACGTTGCTCAGCGCCGGGCTGCGTGCGCCGTAATTGTTGTTGTTGTTGTTGTTTGTTTCCGCCGCCGTTGTTGTTGGCCCAGCCGGGTCCGCCGAGCGCGCCGCCGCTCACGTTGCGTCTACCGGCGACGGGCACACCGAGCGACGAGTCGCCGTCATTGCCGGGTGTGCCACTCTTGCGGCGGAACTTGGGCACGTCGCCGATAACGACCGGCCCGTTCGTCGTGTTGCTCTGGCTCCAGCTGTTGAGCTTGTCCGCGGCGTCCTGGACGTTGGTCGCCTTGGGCCCAAAGATGGGCACGATCGGCGTGTTGCTCATGCTCGCCCAGTTGCCGCCAATCATCGGGCTGAGCTGGTCCTCGAGCGGCACGTCAAAGCCACGGCTCTTGAACGCCTTGGCGACTCCGGTGAAGTCGGTGCTCTTGGGACGGGCACCGGGCGCGGGGCTGGTGGAGCCGTCGTTGTGTGCACTCGAACCGCCGTCGCTCGGACTGGGACTCGGACCACGCTCGATAACCTGGCCGAGCGAGCTGGTGCCCCAACCCGCGCTGCGCTCGCCGTTGTTCGCATTGAGAAGAACTGGAGCAGAGATGCGGTTGGCCTTGAGCGCAGCGCGCTGCTGAGCCAGCTTGGCTGCTGCAATCGAGTCGCCCGAGGTACCAGTGGTGGGCGAGGGAACGCTCTCGACATTGGAGGCAGAGAGGAACGCGCTGGCGTCAAGCGACGCGCGCTGGGATTGCTGGTTGCCGAAAGAGCGCGGGCTGGCCAGAGCAGGGTTGGGGCTCTTGAGACCCAGGCTGCTCAGCTTCTTTTCCATCTGGTCCTGCATGGAGGCTCCGAACGCCGGCGATAGCAGGGCCGTCATGGGGTCGGCGCGAGCCATGTGTTGGAGCACCGTGACAAAGAAGCGGATCTGGACCTGAGTCGAGTGTTGGAGCAGGCTGTAGAGGGCAGCAGTGCGCTCGGCCTCGCTAAGAACGCGGAACCCTGGATAGAGAGATTAAATCAGCATTTCATTGATCAAAATGGGTCCACATGCCAGAACGCCGACGTCTGTTCACCAAGAGCCACAAGGGAGCCAGTGAATCCCATGAATCAAGATCACTGACTCCTCCTAAGGCTCGGCAAACTACGCGTGCGCGCATTTCATCCTGAGCAATCGAAGCTAGACTCACACTGTTCGATGGCTGTAAGCTCCTCCTTAAAGTTCGCATCGAGCGAGGCCGCAGCCATCTCCTCAAGCGTCGCCTCGTAGTTCTGAAGATTCTCGAACCAAGCGTCGATAGCACTCTCTGAAATAAACACATATGAGCGTTCTGCACGCGGGTGAGGGGGGACGATTCACGAACCCTCCGGGGTTTGGAATGCGCTGGCGGCGTTGCCCTGAAGCAGTTCGCTCGTGGGACGGCCAACACCGATGATGCCGCTCGGGCGGGGCGATGGGATTGGCGAGTGCGGCGACGGTGAGCCGCGTACGCCCGCGAGCGACTGACGAGCAGTCTGCTGCCGGCCGTTCGAGTTCGGGCTGGCCTCGCGTGGACTCGGCGGCGGGTTCTGTGAAGAGTTGTTGGACATTTCTGAAGTATATGTGTGTGTGTGTGTGTGTTGCTACGCTGTAGTGCTGTGGTGGGTCCTGCCTAGATACGAGAGCGCCGGGCGTGTGGACTGATGGCCTTCACGACTGCCTGCGGACGAGGGAGTGATACGATGCCTCCCCACAGCATCTCAGATTTCGCATTTTACAACAACAATTAAGGCTCACTGTGTGCTTTGGACGACAGCAAAGAGGCTGAGCTCTACAGAAGGCTGAAACAACGACGGCGGGCGGGCGGGCGCGCACGAGACCTTGATACAAAGTGGAACAAGGGCGAGAGCTCTCGGCCCAGCCGCGAATGCTCTTTTCGTGGGTGCGGCTCCAAAACGGTCCAAAACCTCCTGTCATCTGGCTCCAACACCCGCTCACAAGACGTCCTTAGTGCAATCACTAGCGCCTGGGGCTGTGGGTCTGCTGCGTCAAGGGTGCAACTTTGATTGGGCCGACGATCCTTGTGTCGGCGTGTGGCCCTCCGTGCTGTCGCCGTGCAGCATTAGATACCAGCGACCTTTATTCATCACAAACGCCGAC
>JAGTJP010000088.1:0-108237 GCA_020744175.1 Auriculariales sp. MPI-PUGE-AT-0066
GGTACGTCTGCGCGGACAAGACGAGGAAGAATACGAAGTAGAGCGCATCGAGAATTCGAGGCTCCACTATCGCCAGCTGCAGTTCCTAGTCAAATGGAAGGGTTACACGCGCAAAAACAACCTCTGGGTCCCTGCGGAAAACCTCAAGCACGCGCCGCGCATTGTGGCGGCATTCTACCGCGAACACCCGGACGCGCAACGCGCACTTCCCCCGCAGCAACGCCCTGCACGCGCGCGCGGACTCATTGACAGGTCTATCATGCCACCTGACTTCTTCGAGCGCGCAGCGGAACGACACAAGCAGGCCATGGACGCGCTAGTCCTCACCACCGGCGTTGACGACACGCTCCCAGACGAACGCACCTGCGCGCGATTGGCACGCGCGGAGATGCGTAAATCAAATCCTGTTGCGTCGAGGCGCCGCATCTAAAAGAGGGGGTACTGTCATGGTCCCACGATTATTTCTGCCTATTTTCCCTTCCTTTTCCATTTCTCCTGCCCTGACCCCCTATATGCTACCAAATAACCTCGCGCGTGCGTTCCCAGTATCCAATTACATATGTCTGCATCCTTGTTTGGTCATGTTTGATAGTCGCGCTAGCTTCATATGTGCGTCGGTCCGTCGGAACTTCCCGCCCCAGTCTTGTTCTCTCGGATATCCCGCTTCTAGGTTAGCGCATGTCACCTCACGTTTACATACTCAATAATAACTCGGATATCCCGCTTCTAGCGCGACCCCTAAGTCCATCGCTCACATCAAGACTCCTGGTGGTTGTGGTTGCCGCTACATCTGTAGTCGCTTCCCTCTATTGCCTCGAGTACGATCTAGTCAGATCTACTCTTACCGCCATGCTCCTAGCGTCGCCCTGACACCAGTCACTTCGTTGTTGACATCGGCTTGCGCCCACTGCGGCCTCGACGACGGGTCGGCGTCCTCCTCCTCATCGGACGAGATGAGGTTGATCGTGTCGGCATCGGCGTCGGCCTTTCCTTTCAACCGTCGCTGAGCATCACGCACCCTGCGTTCCGCATTCTTCTGGCTAGCGTCATTTGCCTGCTGGATGGCGTCGCCGAGCGTCTTGATTCGGTTGGGAAACTGGACCTGCGAAAACCGCCGCGCAACTGGTCGGCCTAGCCCTACAGCCTCAACGCGAGCATCAAAGAAGGCAAGTTGATGCATAAGGCTGAATAATTAATGAGGAATATGACAGCTGGATGAATGGATGGGAAACAGACCTTGCGTACAGCAGCTGAGTCTTGTCGAGGTAGTCTTGCTTCACCCCGAAGGTGAACTCGGTTGCGCCGTCCAGGCCGGACGACGACCAGCGGCGGCTCTTCTCCGTCGACTCCTCACGTGGGGACACAAGTGAGAATTGGGCTTCGAAGCCCGTCCGAGCGCAAAAGGCCTTGAACTGGGGCAACTTGCATTAGATGCTGACGTCGAAGCCGGGTTCAGCTACTCACATGCTTTAGGAAAAACTCGAAGCCGTCCCTGAATTCAGTATCAACCTCGAGATTGGTCGCCTCCGAGCCAAACGGGTAGTCAAGGAAGTACTTGATAAGGACTTGCTGGCTGGTGTGTGCCCCGACCGTGAGCACGAATTTGTCCCAAAGTTGTTGGCGTTTGTCCTGCTTGACCCCGCCGCCTTCGCCGATGATGTGATCGTACTGGCGGCGCAAGGGAAGATCTAAGAATGGGCAGAGTTCAGCATGGCTTGCAGGAGGAAGCGAGACGGGAGGGGGGACGTACTTGGGTTGCGGTCCTCTTGAAATGTCTTAAACATCATGTACATCCTACCCTGGCCGTTCAGGCGATACGTCGCGTGCGCGATGGATTCGATGGCCTCGGCACCATGACCGGTACAAGCCTGTACGATCTTGGCCAGCGAGCACATGATCTCGACGGCGACGTCGATCATCTCGTGCTGCCAGGCGGGAGGTCGGCCATCCTTGTTCTGCGGCGCATACTGCGTGGCGTCGACGAGGTTTATCTTGATGTAATCCGCGAAGGAGTTGACGAGGTCGCGGACGCGCTCCATGCTGGGCACACCGCCGTACATGTCGGCCAATCCGGTGAGGGTCTTCTTGCCAGGAGGAGCAACGATCTCCTCGAAGAGCTCGAGATCGAGCTCCTCTCCACGCGCGCTGCCAGGACGGCGGAGCGGCGTCATGTCGTCGTCGCTCTCGTTGGTGGGATGGGGTGTCTTGTCGCGTGAGGTCTGAACATAAGCCATGTGTGAGTATACCATAAACTGCAGTCGGTTTAACAACGAATAGCACACACCTTTGTCTTGTTGGCGTCCGCCTCGCTGTCCTCGCCACCGGTGTTGTCCTTGAGCTCGCGTGTGGATTTGTCAGAGGCGACGGTCGCCGACACAGCAGCCTTCCAAAGGCGACGACGTCAGCTTGTAGCAACTCAGTATCCACAAGCACACACCTTCTCGGTTGTACTCGGAGTCTTCAACTTCGTCGCACTTGTCGCGTTACTCTTGGCGCGAGGAGCAGCCGTGTTTGCGGTCGAGTCCAACTACCAGCGCATAGCGTCAGCATCGCACATACGAACGAATGCACGCTGGAACATACCTTCGCGACCATCTGGTTGGTAGCGGCACGAGAGCTGGAGTCTGTAGCGCTTTTGGTGACCTTGTTGACGGCAGCCGCAATGGCGTCATTGGACTTGGCTGAAGGCTGGTGTCAGGTGTTAGCATATGGACCAAGAGGGCATGCATAGAACGGCATACCTTCGCGCTAGTGGCGTTCCTGATTGTAGTAGTCTTAGCCTTCCGGCTGGCAGTGGACGCGGCGTTCTTCAGGGCTACACGCTCCCGCTTCGGGGACTCTTCCTGTTGGTGGACGTCAGCGGCGTCGAAGGACAAATGATGAAATGGAAACATACGTCTAAGTCGACGAACTTGATGAAATTGCTTTTAAGCTGCACCTTTGGCGCGCCGGTGTGAGCGGCCGACGGTGCTGGTGTAGCGCGAACGGACTAAAAAACTTTATCAGCACAACCCAACACCCCAGACCGAGCGCTACTCACATCAGTGACTATGCTGGACGCGCGCGACGTGGGGTGCTTGGCCATGCTACTGGCATCAGTGACTATACTGGATGCGCGCGACGTGGAGTTCTTTGCTGAGGTGCTGGACTGCGCAGAGTCAGCACACACGCACACACACATCAAGCTGCGGACGTCTGCTTACCTGCGCGAACTTCACAGGGGGTGCGGGAGCGGGCTGGCGCGGTTGCTGTACCTGAGGGCATGGGCGACGGCGAGACGGGAAGAGGAAGAGAAGTGGGCCACGTCAGCCGTGTTTGGCACATGGGTAATTGAAGCGCGCTCACCGTCTAAACACAGGCAGGGACGTCAAGGGCGTCAAATAGAAGAGGCACGGTTGTCGCTCACCTTTGAGTCTAGCCGCTAAACAATCCGCGGGCGCGGACGTCAGCAGTGCAAGGCACGACGGAAGCGGCAACGACTCACCGGCGCGAGCTCGGCCAAGACATCGGCCTTGTCGTACAAGTGCATGGCCTCGCGGAGCTTCCGAAGCAGTTCGTCCTTGTTGTCACCCATTGCGACACCGGCCACGACGGCCAAAGCGAGGTCAATTGCCTGTGAGGGTACATTTTTTTTGCCTTTCAACTTGGACACAGCAGCTTTGGCGATATCGATCGTGAGGGCTTCGGCCTTGAGCTTCCTGATCGTGTCCGGCTGCAGCCACTTGGCAGGGTCGAGGAGTGGCTCTGGTTTCTTGTTAACCCTGCGGGGTTGAGCCAGTAGCGCGGGCGAGGAAGAAAGGTAACCACCGTCCTAGTTGCGCTGTTAGACTGATCTGCAGTGTTTGACGTCGTGACGTACGTAGTGGCTCACCTTGTCCGAGGGGTCGGGATCTTCGTCGCGGTCGAGTGCGTGCAGCTTGGACATCTGGGTGGGAGTAAGAATCGGGCAAAATGGCACGAGGCCCCTCGCATCTGCCCGAGGATGATTTTCTGGCCATTTCGGGGGCATAATTAGCTTTAGGACCGGTCGGCTATTCCAATGGCATTTGTATTGGCATCTACAAAATCAAACTGAACCTTTTATCAATATTCTGCGTGACTATATACAATATTAACGATCTACTGGACGTAGATGGAGCATCTGCGACGGCAGCTGCTTCGCGTGGTAGATGGCGTGAAGTGAGCCGTCGCACAAGTACACACCCAGCTCCCACAAACACATGCTGTCGAACGCCGCGCGTCTGTAAACGTTTGACAGACGTTTCGCAAGGGGGTTATCATTGGACTTTCTGTCGCACTGCTGACGGGCGATCTGCTCTGCTTTGTCGGCGACCGTGGCCACGAGCTCCGTAGCCCTGAGTTTAGCCTTGAATCGCAGGTCGAATGCACTGCGGCGTCGCGCACTCGTTGGATTGCGCTCAAATATATCTAAGCACGTCTGTACGTGGGCGTCCCAGTCCGCTGGCGTCTCCGGACGGAACGCGCGCGCATCCGCGGTGAGCGCGCGCGCTAGGACGTCAAGACGAACACCACCAGTTACGCATAGCGTCCCAGACGTGACCTTCAGACGTCAGAGGCGTCCACAAGCCAGTGGTTCACCTGAGCTTACCCTAGCGGTCTCGGGCAGCAGTGTTGCTTCGGCGTGCGTTGCGTCCCCAGCTGCGGGCACCGTGGGCTTCGCCACTGGCTTTCCTACGCCTGTTCGGCGCTGCCGTTTCTTCTTTCGGTTGTATCTTTTACCCCTGTAATATAAATTCAGATCGAATCGACTCGAGTCTCGTTGCAAGCTCACTTGCTCCAATACACCTGCTGCGCTAGACGGTGCGCAGCCATTCTTTCCTCTTCGGTGTGATATGTACGAGGACGAGCCATTCCTGGCTTTTAAAGCGCGGGAATTGAAGGCCGGGTGGAAGGGGCGCTCGTCGAGGTAGGAACCTGCGCCTGCGCGTCAGTGCAAGTTCGAAGTCGGCTGACTGCCGATAAATGCGCCGACGCTGCGCGAGCTGTTCCTCGATCGCATCAAGTTCAAACGCCTAGGTAACTCGGCAATAGAATCTTGTACGCCACCAATACCTGCTGGAGTGGCCCATTTTCTATTTGATTATTAAATACACTATTTCGAGTGCATCTTGGATGGGCTGATAGAAATGCCTGAAACAGATGTGGTATTTGAGTAGAACGCAATTATCTGGTACTGAGAACATAAAGCTTGCAGTAGGAACGTATAAAGAGCAGATGAGTGCGGTAATAATATGACAATTAAGACAGAGTCTAATGATATCTTATTTTGATGCTATATGTCACGCCGACGCCGCACCGTCTCAGTTAACGTCACATAACTTTCTACAATCAAGTATCGCAAAACTATCATTCAATATGCACAGGGCATGGGTGTTCAGAGGGCTGTATCCGTCCGCTGTGACAATATTTCAGCCACCGGCTACGCTCCGTCTCCCGCTGAAGTATCACGTGGTCGACGTCATGCCCAACAGATTCGCCGGATTTCGCACCCCTGAGCCACAGGGTTAGGTCAGATTGTGCGGCAAAACTACGGACTTGATCACATTGATCCACGGTTATACTGCATTTCCGCGTGACCTTTCATGGACCATCACGATGCCCTGCGAGGCTGCGATTGGATCGAAAATTTTAATATCGATACTAAGGTACAAAAAATACAAATGCGAAAGTATATTACGTGAGTGCAGACCACAACCCAGCACACTCTAACGCCAGGCTTTGCTGACGTCTGTCAGGGCGACGCTAGGAGCGCGGCGGTAAGAGTAGATCTGACTAGATCGTACTCGAGGCAATAGAGGGAAGCGACTACAGATGTAGCGGCAACCACAACCACCAGGAGTCTTGAGATGAGCGATGGACTTAGGGGTCGTGCTAGAAGCGGGATATCCGAGTTATTATTGAGTATGTAAACGTGAGGTGACATGCGCTAACCTAGAAGCGGGATATCCGAGAGAACAAGACTGGGGCGGGAAGTTCCGACGGACAAACGCGAATATGAAGCTAGCGCGACTATCAAACATGACCAAACAAGGATGCAGACATACGTAATTGGATACTGGGAACAGACACGCGAGGTTATTTGGTAGCATATAGGGGGTCAGGGCAGGAGAAATGGAAAAGGAAGGGAAAATAGCCAGAAATATTCGTGGGACCATGACAGTACCCCCTCTTTTAGATGCGGCGCCTCGACGCAACAGGATTTGTCTTTCGCATTTCAGCGCGTGCCAAACGCGCACAGGTGCGCTCGTCTGGGAGGGTGTCATCGACGCCAGTGGTGAGAACCAGCGCGTCCAGGGCCTGCTTGTGCCTTTCCGCGGCGCGCTCAAAGAAGTCTGGTGGCATGACAGACCTATCAATGAGTCCGCGCGCGCGTGCGGGGCGTTGCTGTGGGGGGAGTGCGCACTGGGCATCCGGGTGTTCGCGGTAGAATGCCGCCACAATGCGCGGCGCATGCTTGAGGTTTTCCACAGGGACCCATAGGTTGTTTTCGCGCGTGTAACCCTTCCACTTGACTAGGAACTGCAACTGGCGATAGTGGAGCCTCGAATTCTCGATACGCTCCACTTCGTACTCCTCCTCATCCTGTCCGCGCAAGCGTACTGGAGGCGGGGGAGGTGCGACGCGATTAGGGATGGTGTCTGGGTTGAAACGACGCAACAGTGAGATGTGGAAGACGGGGTGGATCTTCATCTGCGCAGGGAGTCGCAGCTTGTACGCGTTTTTGGACAGCTTCTGCACGATCGCGTAAGGGCCGAGCCACTTGTCGTCCAGCTTGCGACTAGGGCGCGTAGTTGTGATGTTCTTAGAGCTCAGCCACACCTTGTCACCAACTGCAAACTCAGTGCCTTCGTCGCGACCATGATTGTAGTAGCGCGCCATGTCTTCCTGCGCTTTCTGCATCGCGGACTGCGCCTCCTGCAGGGCCTCCTTCATGCGATCGGTGAAGGTGTTAGCTGCCTCGACGTTGCTCTCGCGCGTGGGTTCGAAGCCCATGCGCGGGTGTTCGCCATGCGCGTTGAAGAAAGGTGTCTGTTGGATAGATGCGTTCACACGATTGTTGATCGCGAACTCCACCATAGGTAAGAGCTCCGACCAATCGTCCTGTCGCTCGTTGCAGAAAAGGCGCAGGTACTGCTCGATCTCTTGGTTGAGACGCTCCGTCTGACCGTCCGTCTGAGGGTGGTACGCTGTGCTAGGCATTGCCTTGATCCCGAGTTTTTTGAAGACTGCGTTCATGAACGCCGAGACGAACTGAGGGCCTCGATCCGAGATCACCCCATCAGATAAGCCATGCTGAGACCAGACTTTCTCAAGCCAAAGATCGGCTATGCCTTCTGAGTTAACTTGCTCAGTCGTCTTCGCCATGTGCACGCGCTTTCCCAAGCGATCTACAGCGACCCAAATCGAGTCGTAACCCTTGCTCTCAGGTAGACCCACGATGAGATCACAGGTTGCGTATTGCCAGCGACGCGTAGGTACAGCGTTGGGCATCAGCGGACCAAGTGGTGCGTGAGGGAAGATCTTCGTCCTGTTGCAAGCATCGCAACCCTTAACATAAGCCGCTATATAGCGAGTCATATTAGGCCACCAATAATTGCGTGACACCAACTCGTACGTCCGCCAACGTCCGGGGTGTCCTGCAATCAGGCTATCATGATGCGCGGCTACCACGCGTCGGCGCAAGTCTCCGTCTTTAGGGACGTAGACCTTGCCACGGTAAAGGGTGAGACCATTCTCTTGCGACCACTCGCTATTGCGCAGACCACGACGCTCGAGATTTGCTAGTGTGGCAAGACCCAGAGTGACGACTTCGTTGAGTTCTACAGCGTTTTTGATGTCGCGCATGAGCGCCTGCTTGCCCTGGTTCACGGGAACCTGGCCGCGCCGATCCCCCAAGACCTTGATCCACTCAGGTTTGAGCAAAATGACGTTTTCATTGTCATGCTCCACCCCCTCTTTATGGTCTGGTCGTCTCGACAGAGCATCAGCCTTGGCCATAGACTTGCCAGGCTTGTGTTCCATGGCAAAGTCAAACCTAGACAAGTACAAAGACCAGCGCGCCTGCCTGCGGTTGAGCTTTTGCGCCGTACGGAAGTACTGGAGGTTGCGATGGTCTGACCACACCTCGAATTTGTGCTCCGCGCCTTCCAAGAAGTGCCGCCACTCCTCCAGAGAGCGAACGATAGCGAGCATTTCCTTGTCGTGAATCTCATAGTTGCGCTCAGGAGCTGTGAGAGACTTCGACATATAGGCGACTGGGTGCCACTTGTCATCGTCTGAGAGTTGCGAGAGGACTGCGCCGAGGGCAAAGTCTGAGCTGTCGGACTCTACGCGGAAAGGACGCGTCGCGCTTGGTAAGACCAGTACCGGTTCTGAGGTGATGGCTTGCTGGAGCGCCTTGAACGCGGCCTCTTGCGCGATTTCTCGATTTGAGTAATCGACACACGCGCGATCTTACTAAAAGGTAGTGGTGGTTGTTGTGGAGTCTTGTTCTACTGTCAGGGCGACGCTAGGAGCGCGGCGATGAGAGCAGATGAAGTGCTGATGAGGAGTGGGCGGCTGCTGAATGCAGAGGCCTACACAACCACCAAGAGTCTTTGATGAGCGATGGATTCTGGGGACGCGCTAGAAGCGGAAATCCGAAGTTATTATTGTGTATGTAAAGGGGATTGGACATGGGCAAACCTAGAAGCGGAAATCCGAAGAGAACAAGACTGGGGAGCTGAGTCTCAACGGAATGGCAACTACAGGCTTGTGCGATCAAGAAACATAACCAAACAGAAACAGGGCAGTGCATATACAAGCATGGGGAATAAGCGCAGGTCCGGATGCAAACGGGATCAAACTACCGAATCGGGAATAGGGGCCGAGAAAGGAATGGGAAAAGAGACCAAAATATTGTGGGACCCTGACAGCGATGGTCGGACCACACCTCAAACTTGTGCTCCGCGCCTTCCAAGAAGTGCCTCCATTCCTCCAGAGAGCGAACGATAGCGAGCATCTCTTTGTCATGAATCTCATAATTGCGCTCAGGAGCTGTGAGAGACTTCGACATGTAGGCGACTGGGTGCCACTTCTCGTCGTCCGAGAGCTGCGAAAGTACTGCGCCTATGGCAAAGTCTGAGCTGTCGGACTCTACGCGGAAAGGACGTGTCGCGCTTGGTAAGACCAGTACCGGTTCTGAGGTGATGGCTTGCTGGAGCGCTTTGAACGCGGCCTCTTGCGCGGAGGACCACTCCCATTCGCGATCCTTTTGGGTGAGATCGTGCATAGGACGAGCGATGCGCGAGTAATCTTTGACGAAGCGCCGGTAGAAGTTGGCGAAGCCTAGGAACTGCTGAACTTCCAGGACGTTGCGCGGCGTAGGCCATTCAGCAACTCCGCGTATCTTCGCTGGATCCATGCGCACGACTCCGTGACCAATGATCAACCCCAAGTAGTCGATGAGTTCCGACTCGAAGGTGCACTTCTCCGGTCGGAGGAACAGTTTGTTGTCCTTGAGTATGTGCAAAACCGCCTGCGTGATCTCGCGCAGCTCCTCCTTGGTCTCAGCGTAGATCAGGATGTCGTCCATATAGATGATGACCTTCCCCCGTGACAGCAGATCGTGGAACAGGTCGTTCATCATCGTTTGGAAGGTGCTTGGCGAGTTGCTCATCCCAAAGAACATGACTAGAGGTTCATAGAGTCCGCGATTTGTGGCAAACGCGGCCTTCCATTCATCTCCTTCCTTGACGCGCACGTTGTTGTACCCCCAGCGAACGTCGAACTTGGTGAAGTATTTCGCCTTCTGGAGCTTATTGACTAACTCCTCGATCAAGGGCAGCGGATAGCTGTTCTTGATCGTGATGGCGTTCAACTTGCGGTAGTCCTGGACGAGGCACAGGGAGCCGTCCTTCTTCTTGATAAAGAAGACGGGTGCGGCCAAAGGCGACTTTGAAGGACGAATATGGCCTGAGTTCAGGTTCTCTTCGAGAAACGCGTCGAGTTCCTTCTGCTCCTTGGGCGAGAGGTTGTAGACCTTGGTTCGCGCGGGCATCTCTGCGTCGGGTTTAAGTTCAATCGCATGATCCCAGGGTCGTCGCGGAGGTAATTCATCGAATTTCTCCTTGTCAAAGACCTCTCGGTACTCGTGGTAAGCGGGTGGTACGAGTTCCTCAAAGGTTTTTGCGGCGACATCGGCTTGTCCCTGTTGCGCGAGTTCCTGAGACTTGGTGGCATGCGCACGCACATGCTCCTCCCAGATCTGGGAGTGCACTATGGTTGCGAAAACGCGATCCTCTTCGTCCCAGTCCTCTTCCCACACGTCCTCATCATCCAAATCGTGTTCCACGCTTGGGAGCGCGAACTCCTCTTGTCCGGTCGAAGTAACGCGCACGTGCAACGCGCGCGCTTTCTTCTTCAGTCGTAGCAACGATTCGCGAGGTGCTTGAGCCGTCGCGCCTGCGGGTTGGGCGTTTGTGGCGCGTCCGACCAGGCCATGCTGTGGGCGCTTTTTCCAACTCGCAGGAGTTGGATTAAGCGCCGGGGCTTGTTCACGACTCGTCGTCGACTTAACCGAGACTGCTTCCACACCTGGCGGGGTGCTTCCGCTTTTCGTAGAGATCATTTGACCGGAGGCCAACCCACGCGGTATATCCAAATCCGCGCGCGAGTTGCAGCCCGCGGGGCAACGGGTCATTTCTACCGTGCCCTGTCTCCAACTGATATCAGGATCGTGCTTTTTCAGCCACGAAAACCCGAGAATGACATCTGTCTTCCCCAAAGAACAGATAGCAAAAGTAATGCGCTCGGTGTGACTACCAAAGCGCACTATGAGGTCGACAATTTCCTTAATCGAACCTCCCTCGTTGTCAGGGCGACGCTAGGAGCGCGGCGATGAGAGCAGATCTGACTAGATCGTACTCGAGGCGAAAGAAGGAAGCGACTACAGCTGTAGAGGCAACCACAACCACCAAGAGTCTTGATGTGAGCGATGGACTTAGGGGTCGTGCTAGAAGCGGGATATCCGAGTTATTATTGAGTATGTAAGCGTGAGGGGACATGCGCTAACCTAGAAGCGGGATATCCGAGAGAACAAGACTGGGGCGGGAAGTTCCGACGGACCGACGCGAATATGAAGCTAGCGCGACTATCAAACATGACCAAACAAGGATGCAGACATATGTAATTGGATACTGGGAACGCACGCGCGAGGTTATTTGGTAGCATATAGGGGGTCAGGGCAGGAGAAATGGAAAAGGAAGGGAAAATAGCCAGAAATATTCGTGGGACCATGACAGTACCCCCTCTTTTAGATGCGGCGCCTCGACGCAACAGGATTTGTCTTGCGCATTTCAGCGCGTGCCAAACGCGCACAGGTGCGCTCGTCTGGGAGGTGTCATCGACGCCAGTGGTGAGAACCAGCGCATCCATGGCTTGCTTGTGCCGCTCCGCCGCGCGCTCAAAGAAGTCGGGAGGCATGATCGACCTATCGATGAGTCCACGCGCACGTGCTGGGCGCGGTCGCGGGGGGAGTGCGCGCTGCGCGTCCGGGTGTTCGCGGTAGAATGCCGCCACAATGCGCGGCGCGTGCTTGAGGTTCTCTGCAGGGACCCAGAGATTGTTTTCGCGCGTGTAACCCTTCCATTTGACTAGGAACTGCAGGTTGCTGCGGTACAGTCTTGAATTCTCGATGCGCTCCACTTCGTACTCCTCCTCGTCCTGTCCGCGCAGACGCACCGGGGGCGGGGGAGGTGCGACGCGATTAGGGATGGTATCCGGACTGAAACGACGCAGTAGTGAGATGTGGAAGACGGGGTGGATCTTCATCTGCGCAGGGAGTCGCAGCTTGTACGCGTTCTTGGACAGCTTCTGCACGATCGCATAAGGGCCAAGCCACTTGTCATCGAGCTTGCGACTGGGGCGCGTGGTGGTGATGTTCTTCGAGCTGAGCCACACCTTGTCGCCGACTGCAAACTCGGTGCCTTCGTCTCGACCGCGATTGTAGTAACGCGCCATGTCTTCCTGCGCCTTCTGCATCGCTGACTGTGCCTCCTGCAGAGCCTCCTTCATGCGATCTGTGAATGTGTTCGCAGCTTCCACGTTGCTCTCGTGCGTAGGTTCAAAGCCCATGCGCGGGTGCTCTCCATGCGCGTTGAAGAAAGGTGTCTGCTGAATGGATGCATTCACGCGATTGTTGATCGCGAACTCCACCATGGGGAGGAGCTCGGACCAATCATCCTGACGCTCGTTGCAGAAGAGGCGAAGGTACTGTTCGATCTCTTGGTTGAGGCGCTCTGTCTGGCCGTCCGTCTGTGGGTGATACGCTGTACTGGGCATCGCTTTAATCCCAAGCTTCTTGAAGACTGCATTCATGAAGGCTGAGACGAACTGAGGACCACGATCTGAGATGACTCCATCGGATAAGCCGTGCTGAGACCACACTTTCTCAAGCCACAGGTCGGCTATGCCTTCAGAGTTGACTTGCTCAGTCGTCTTCGCCATGTGCACGCGCTTGCTCAAGCGATCGACTGCGACCCAGATCGAATCATAGCCCTTGCTCTCAGGTAGACCCACGATGAGATCACAGGTTGCGTATTGCCAGCGACGCGTAGGGACCGCGTTGGGCATCAGCGGACCAAGTGGCGCGTGAGGGAAGATCTTCGTCCTGTTGCAAGCGTCGCAACCCTTAACATAAGCCGCTATATAGCGAGTCATATTAGGCCACCAATAATTGCGTGACACCAACTCGTACGTCCGCCAACGTCCGGGGTGTCCTGCAATCAGGCTATCATGATGCGCGGCTACCACGCGCCGGCGCAGATCTCCGTCTTTTGGAACGTAAACCTTGCCGCGATAAAGTGTGAGACCGTTCTCCTGCGACCACTCGCTGTTGCGCAGACCACGACGCTCAAGGTTTGCTAGTGTGGCAAGACCCAGAGTGACGACTTCGTCGAGTTCTACAGCGTTTTTGATGTCGCGCATGAGCGCCTGCTCGCCCTGGTTCGCGGGAACCTGGCCGCGCCGATCCCCCAAGACCTTGATCCACTCAGGTTTGAGCAAAATGACGTTTTCATTGTCATGCTCCACCCCCTCTTTATGATCTGGTCGCCTCGACAGAGCATCAGCCTTGGCCATCGACTTCCCAGGCTTGTGTTCCATGGCAAAGTCGAACCTAGACAAGTACAAAGACCAGCGCGCCTGCCTGCGATTGAGCTTTTGCGCCGTACGGAAGTACTGGAGGTTGCGATGGTCTGACCACACCTCGAACTTGTGCTCCGCGCCTTCCAAGAAGTGCCTCCATTCTTCCAGAGAGCGAACGATAGCGAGCATTTCCTTGTCGTGAATCTCATAGTTGCGCTCAGGAGCTGTGAGAGACTTCGACATATAGGCGACTGGGTGCCACTTGTCATCGTCTGAGAGCTGCGAAAGGACTGCGCCGAGGGCAAAGTCTGAGCTGTCTGACTCTACGCGGAAGGGGCGCGTTGCGCTTGGCAAGACCAGTACCGGTTCTGAGGTGATGGCTTGCTGTAACGCCTTGAACGCGGCCTCTTGTGCGACCGACCACTCCCATTCGCGATCCTTTTGGGTGAGATCGTGCATGGGGCGAGCGATGCGCGAGTAGTCTTTGACGAAGCGCCGGTAGAAGTTGGCGAAGCCTAGGAACTGCTGAACCTCCAGGACGTTGCGTGGCGTAGGCCATTCAGCAACTCCGCGTATCTTTGCCGGATCCATGCGCACCACTCCATGACCAATGATCAGCCCCAGGTAGTCGATGAGTTCCGACTCGAATGTGCACTTCTCCGGACGAAGAAAGAGCTTGTTGTCTTTGAGTATGCGCAGAACCGCCTGTGTGATTTCGCGCAACTCCTCCTTCGTCTCAGCGTAGATCAGGATGTCATCCATGTAGATGATGACTTTCCCGCGCGACAACAGATCATGGAAGAGGTCGTTCATCATCGTTTGGAAGGTACTCGGCGAGTTGCTCATCCCAAAGAACATGACCAGAGGTTCATAGAGTCCGCGATTTGTGGCAAACGCGGCCTTCCATTCGTCTCCCTCTTTGACGCGCACGTTGTTGTATCCCCAGCGAACGTCGAACTTGGTGAAGTACTTCGCCTTCTGAAGTTTATTGACTAACTCCTCGATCAAGGGCAGCGGGTAGCTATTCTTAATCGTGATGGCGTTCAACTTGCGGTAGTCCTGGACGAGGCGCAGGGAGCCGTCCTTCTTTTTGATGAAGAAGACAGGCGCAGCCAAAGGCGACTTTGAAGGACGAATGCGACCAGAGTTCAGGTTCTCTTCGAGAAATGCGTCGAGTTCCTTCTGCTCTTTGGGCGAGAGGTTGTAGACCTTGGTTCGCGCGGGCATTTCTGCGTCGGGTTTAAGTTCGATCGCATGATCCCAGGGTCGTCGCGGAGGTAATTCGTCAAATTTCTCCTTGTCAAAGACCTCTCGGTACTCATGGTACTCAGATGGTACGAGTTCCTCGAAGGTTTTTGCGACGACAGTCGGCTTGTCCCTGTTGCGCGAGTTCTTGGGACTTGGTGGCATGCGCGCGCACGTGCTCCTGCCAGACCTGAGGGTGCACGATGGTTGCAAAAACGCGGTCCTCCTCGTCCCAGTCCTCTTCCCATACGTCCTCATCATCCAAATCATGTTCCATGCTTGGGAGTGCGAACTCCTCTTGTCCGGTTGAAGTAACGCGCACGTGCAACGCGCGCGCTTTCTTCTTCAGTCTTAGTAGCGATTCGCGAGGTGCTTGGGCTGACGCGCAAGCTTGTTGTGCGTTGGTAGCACGCCCAACCAAGCCGCGCGCTGGGCGCTTATTAGGCACTTGCGCTGGCGCTTGTTCACGAATCGTCGTCGACTTAACCGAAGCTGCTTCCACACCTGGCGGGGTGCTTCCGCTTTTCGTAGAGATCATTTGACCGGAGGCCAACCCGCGCGGTATATCCAAATCCGCACGCGAGTTGCAGCCCGCGGGGCAACGGGTCATTTCTACCTGTGCCCTGTCTCCAACTGATATCGGGATCGTGCTTTTTTAGCCACGAAAACCCGAGAATGACATCTGTCTTCCCCAAAGAACAGATAGCAAATGTAATGCGCTCGGTGTGATTGCCGAAGCGCACTATGAGGTCGACTATTTCCTTAATCGAGCCTCCCTCGTTGAGCGTCCCATCCACATTGTAGACTGGGATGACACGCTCGAGTTTCCTCGTTTGCAGATTGTTCTTGCGCACGAATGACTCATTGATGAATTCGCCCGTTGCTCCACAGTCGATAAGAGCGGGGCTCGCCACGGATCCACGATCGTCCAAGCCTTCTAGCAGCAAGGGGATCGTGATCTCACGCGCGACGTTGGCTGACCTAATGTAATAGCGATAGTCGGGGTCAGCGGCTAAGGCTTCGGAAAGAAGAGACACGAAAATTGGTTCCCTCGAGGATGATGATGCAAGCGCTATATTGTCGTGATCTATACATTCTTCGATTTCAAGGGAGCTGAACCGGTTGGCACCGCGAGCCGTGTCTTTACTCGCGGGCCTCTTCAAAAACCTGAGGGGCGGCCGTGGTGCTAGCCGCGGCCACTTCTCCACGCGTGGCTGCAAGGGCTGCCGCGACGGCTGTGGCAATCCGCTCTTCAATGGAGCGGACCGACATGGGGCAGGAGGCGTCGCCTCGGTAGTGGCCGAGATTGCCACACGCGAAGCATTTGACGGTCGCGCGGTCAGCGCGACCGCGTCCTCTATTCGCGTCAACGTCCATAGGGCGAACGTCCGGCTCTCTGGTTGGCGCGCGCGGGGTTGGGATAGTGACGACCGCTGGGAGTGTCACCACCTTAGCCGGGGTAGGAGTCGGCTTGGTTGCCGCAGTGCGCGAACCACGAGTAAAGGTTTGCATCTCGCGCCACTGCATTTCTTGGTCGCGCGCGGCTTGCTGCAGGTCCTCCAGCGTGGTAGGAACTGGGGTCTTACGATACACCGCGTTGAGGGCTGCGGTGCTGAGGCCTTGCTTGAAGCGAAAAGCCAAATCAACTGGGCCGAAGCCCGCCTTGTCGCTGTATGACTCGAACTCCGTGATGTACTCCTCGATGGAGCGGGAGCCTTGAGACACGGATGCGAGTGCGGCTTGGGCGCATGCGCGTTCGTCCGGGTTGGTGAAGCGACGGTCGAAGTCCGCCTCGAACGCCTGGAAGTCTGCGTAGGGGGCGCGACCTTCCATGAGTGCCTCGGTGACGTTGCTGGCCCAAGTGGCCGCTGTGCCCTTCTTCATGTAGGACAGCATGAAGCGCAGTTTCGCTGCGTCGTCTGGGAACTCGCGAGTGTTGCCTTGGAAATAGAGCCAACACTCTTGCTTGAACTTGCGACCCTTGTCGCGCGTGCCGTCGAATTCTGAAGGCACGGAGACCTTGGTGCGAGAGACGGGTGCGACGATAGGAGCGCCAGGAACAGCAGTTGGTGTGGCAGTCGCATTATTGACAGCTGCCTGGGCGAGTCTGGCTGCGATCGCGCGTTCCATGCGCAACTCGCTTTGCAGGTCGGCGATTTGCTCCTCCAGGGTGCGCTGAGGGGGCGTATGCATGCCCTCATGGCCTGAGTCATCCTGCGGCGCACTGAAGGTGCCTGGGAGTCCACGTCGTTCGGGCATTTGTGAGAAGCTTCTCGGTTTGAGTAGCTGACACGCGTGCAAGAGCGAATTCAGATCTCGATGTGCGATTTCTCGATTTGAGTAATCAACACACGCGCGATCTTACTAAAAAGTGGTGGTGGTTGTTGGGGAGTCTTGTTCTACTGTCAGGGCGACGCTAGGAGCGCGGCGATGAGAGCAGATCTGACTAGATCGTACTCGAGGCGAAAGAAGGAAGCGACTACAGCTGTAGAGGCAACCACAACCACCAAGAGTCTTGATGTGAGCGATGGACTTAGGGTACGCGCTAGAAGCGGGATATCCGAGGTTATTATTGAGTATGTAAGTGTGAGGGACATGCGCTAACCTAGAAGCGGTATATCCGAGAGAACAAGACTGGGGCGGGAAGTTCCGACGGACCGACGCGAATATGAAGCTAGCGCGACTATCAAACATGACCAAACAAGGATGCAGACATATGTAATTGGATACTGGGAACGCACGCGCGAGGTTATTTGGTAGCATATAGGGGGTCAGGGCAGGAGAAATGGAAAAGGAAGGGAAAATAGACAGAAATATTCATGGGACCATGACACTCGTTGAGCGTACCATCCACATTGTAGACTGGGATGACACGCTCGAGCTTCCTCGTTTGCAGATTGTTTTTGCGCACGAATGACTCATTGATGAACTCGCCGGTCGCTCCACAGTCGATCAGAGCGGGGCTTGCCACGGATCCACGATCGTCCAAGCCTTCTAGCAGCAAGGGGATCGTGATCTCACGCGCGACGTTGGCTGACCTAATGTAATAGCGATAGTCGGGGTCAGCGGCTAAGGCTTCGGAAAGAAGAGACACGAAAATGGGTTCCCTCGAAGATGACGTTGCAAGAGCTATATTGTCGTGATCTATACATTCTTCGATTTCAAGGGAACTGAACCGGTTGGCACCGCGAGCCGTGTCTTTACTCGCGGGCCTCTTCAAAAACCTGGGCGGCGGCCGTGGTGCTGGCCGCGACCACTTCTCCACGCGCTGATGCAAGGGCCGCATCAACGGCTGTGGCAATCCGCTCTTCGATAGAGCGTACTGACATAGGGCACGAGGCGTCACCCCGGTAGTGGCCGAGATTGCCACACGCGAAGCATTTGACAGTCGCGCGGTCTACGCGACCACGTCCTCTGTTCGCGTCGACATCCATAGGGCGGACGTCGGGCTCTCTAGCGGGTGCGCGCGGGGTTGGAACAGTGACGGCCGCAGGGAGCGTCACCGCTTTGGCGGGGGCAGGAGTCGGCTTAGTCGCTGCAGCGCGCGACGAGCGAGTGAACGTCTGCATCTCGCGCCACTGCATCTCCTGGTCCCGCGCAGCCTGCTGCAGGTCCTCCAAGGTCGTGGGGACGGGAGTCTTGCGATACACCGCGTTAAGAGCTGCGGTGCTGAGGCCTTGCTTGAAGCGGAAGGCGAGATCGACTGGGCCGAAGCCCGCCTTGTCGCTATACGACTCGAACTCCGTGATGTACTCCTTGATGGAGCGCGAACCCTGAGCCACGGACGCAAGCGCCGCCTGAGCGCGTGCGCGTTCGTCTGGGTTGGTGAAGCGGCGATCGAAATCCGCCTCAAAAGCCTGGAAGTCCGCATAAGGAGAGCGTCCTTCCATGAGTGCCTCTTGTTGAATACATAGAATTCCTTCGCGTTTCCTGCCCTGCTATTGCTTCCGAACTACTTCCGTAACATAGCATAGATGCGCCGGGAGACACCGAGATGATTCTCTGGTTGCCTTTCTCCCGTCGCAGGTTTGTAACACTTCTGCATTCCTTTTACGAATAACAACTTACGGTTGCCTTTCTCCCGTCGCAGAGTTTCACAGTGTTCAACAGGTTATGAGCCCCGCGCACTAGGTGTCTATTTTCCATACACCACCTCGAGCACAACACTCTGCACAGCGATCCACCACTCCGATCAACACACACGCTTACCAGAAAACAGGAGAGCATATCGCTCACCCATCTGAACAGCAAGTGTTACGATCAGAGTTCCTGATTTTCTTAATTGCCCGTGTCTCTGAGCAGTGAGCAGACTAGTCCCGAGCGGCTAGACCCACATCGTTCCTGTATCCATCGCCCCTCATTCCTGCATACGAGCACTAGCCACAAGTATAGCTGGTGCCAGGTGTACCTGACGGGAAGTCGGCATCTGATACTCTGAAACTGCCTTCGGGTAGCGCGAGCCTCTCAGACAGCAGCCCGTGCGATTCATAGGAGCCTGTGTAGCGAGAATCCCTCGCCTTGCTCTCTAAGCCCTTCTGACGGTGCAAACCGAGGAAGTAAAACAACCCCTTCTGCTGTCGGACGAGTTGCCGCAGAGAAGTAAACAGACCCTCGCCTGCCCTGCACTACACACGCGCATCGAGAAACATCCAACAAGGCATTTTTACCACACACCATGTCCGGGTACGACACCATCGCTAAGGTTGAAAAGCTCACCGCTATCAACTACGCGACATGGTCGCTCGACATGAAAGCTTATCTCCTTTCCAAGGGCTGGTGGCGTACAGCCAATGGCACTACCACCAAACCCAAACCCAAGGACCCCGCAGCGCCAGAAGACTCTGAAATCACCGCCATGGCCGACTGGGAGCAGCTGAACGAGCGAATCGCAGGATCGATCTTCTTCACCCTTGGACCCGAAGAGCGCACCGCCGTGCAAAATGACATGGAAGATGGTGTGAAACTTTGGGCAGCTATCACAGCCCGTCACATCACCAAACAAGCTAGCTCACGCTTCAACGCATACAACGAGTTCTTCAGCCTCCGTCTCCAACCAGGAGAGAAATTGGACGTCTTCGCTGGAAAGATCGCCGACGCCATGCGTCGCATCCAAGAGTACCGCGAGCCTGGCTATGATATCAAGAAGCTGGACTCCGAGCTATCTTCCATGGCTATTGTACGAGCACTCTCTGAGGAAAAGAGTTGCTCCATGCTTGTCACTAGCCTCCTTGGCGATGACAACAAGCTTGGAGACATACTTGAGCTTCGCAAGCGCCTAGTCACCGAAGACATCAACCGCGAGTCCAACCCCACCATGTACAACTTGAAGAAAACCAGTCATGGCGTACTTGTCGCAGAATCTACTCCGGTCACCCCTTCGTCCACAGCTGCCGCCGTCACTCCCAACGCTACCACAAAGCCGAAGGAGAAAGTCAAGTGCACCCATTGCAAGAAGAACGGTCACATCGAAGAACACTGCCTAAAGAAGAAAGTTGAGGAAAAGGACAAGCTGATAGAAGACCTCAGAAAGCGCGTTGGCACCACTACGAGTGACAACTCAGCGCACCACATCACTTCTATCACCCCAACTATCATCGAATCGGCACGTATCGCTCTCGCAGCCATTGACAAACGTGTAATTGACGCATGGTTAGCAGACTCCGGCGCCACAGCTCATATGACGCCATCAAAGGAGTTCTTCTCCACCTACCACAAGTCAAACGCCACAGTTCGCGTAGCCGATGGAAACATCGTACCAGCAGCTGGGGTGGGCACGGTTGTATTTGTACCATGTATAAATGGCGTCGATAGTGATCCAATAGCTCTCTCAAATGTTCTTCACGTACCCCAACTCCAATGCAATCTGATCTCCACGAACTATCTGGTCAAGGAGAAAAGAATGACGATGTCTGCAAAGAACGACAAAATGATCTTTTCCCTCAATGATAAGGTCACTTTCACCGCAACTATTGGAGACAACTTCTTAGGCTACGCCGACATGAAGCTGGTACAGAACGATTCCCCAGTCGCTGCAGCACATCGCGCCACACTTCCCATGGACCTCTCCCTATGGCACAGACGCACCATGCACCACAATGCCGCAGGGATTCAAAGAGCCATCCGCGAAAGTATGATTACCGGCATTCGCATTGATAGCAAAGCCAAAATTGACCCCATTTGCGAACCATGCCTCGCCGGTAAAATGCACGCCAATCCCTTCAAATCAACTGGAACCAAGACTGAGGAAATACTCGGACTAGTACACGCTGACCTGGTCCAAATGCCAGTGGCAACACTGTCAGGGTATAAATACTTCGTCGCATATCACGACGACAAGTCAAGCATGCACGTAGCATACCTCCTCAGAAAGAAATCCGAAACGTTTGCCGCATTTTGCCAATTCAAGGCTTTCGCGGAAAACCAAACAGGACGGAAGATCAAAGCATTCCAATGCGATGAAGGAGGCGAATTCACTGGGAAAGATTGGGACAATCTCTTCGCTGAAGGCGGTATCCTCAGAAGAGACTCAACGCGCAACAGACCTCAACAGAATGGTGCTGCCGAGAGAGCAAACAGAACCATCGTTGAAGCAATCACAGCCATACTCGCAGAGTCAGGACTCCCTCAGTCATTCTGGGGAGAAGCGCTCACAGCTTTTATCCACGTATGGAACAGGCTCCCATCGTCATCCTTAACAGGAAAAGATGAGCCCAAAACCCCATACGAGCACTGGTACGGCATCAAGCCTGACCTCAGTCACCTCAGAGTCTGGGGATGTCGCGCATACACACACGTACAACGTGACAAGCGCAACAAACTAGACTGGCACATGATCCCATGCGTATTCATCGGTTACCCTCCTGGGTTCAAAGGATGGAAAACATGGGACCCTACCACAAAAAGGGTGCACATATCGGAACGCGTTGAATTTGACGAGAGATACTTCCCTCTTTCCAAACTAGACAAGGGACAGGAGACCGTAGAACCTACACAGACATTGGACTTCGGGGGGTAGACGATTCAGAAGACGAACCAACACGTCCAAAGTCTATTCCAACAACCCCTACAGCTCCAAATATGCCAGTAGCACCATCTACTCCTCCACGCCCACTAGCCACCGCAATCCCAGTGCCACCACCCGCGCCTGAAATCAGACGAACTGGAAGACAATCCCAGCCCGTCAGAGATTGGCGTTCTCCACTCGCAGATCGTCTACCAGCACCAGTCACAACACCAATCCTCGCCGACCCCCTACACGTTTCACAAGAAATAGAGGAAGAGAGGACAGACGCTGAGCGGATCGACCGAGAACTGTCAGAGGATATCAATGACGACGAAGATGTACACACCGCCGCCAATGTTGACACAAACGTCGGAGAACCACGTACTTTCAAAGAAGCCATGACACGCCAAGACTCAACGAAGTGGGCAGAAGCCTTCGCCGAAGAAATGGCAGCACATGAGCGCAACGGTACCTGGGAAATCATCGAGAAACCTGATGGAGTAAAAGTCGTCGGATGTAGATGGGTATGCAAGATCAAGCGCAAAGCAGATGGATCAATAGAACGCTACAAAGCCAGACTGGTCGCACGCGGGTTCACACAACAACACGGAGTCAATTACTTCGAGACGTTCGCACCCACAGCCAAGATGGCTTCCATCAGGACCGTCCTCGCACTGGCAGCAGGACTTAACCTGAAACTGCGATCCATAGACATCAGCAATGCCTTCCTGAACGGTGATATCGATGCCGACGTATACATGGCCCAGCCTGAAGGGTTCGCTCTAGGAGGAAAGAACATGATCTGCAAACTGCGCAAGGCGCTATACGGCACCAAACAAGGTGCCCGCGCATGGCAAATCAAGTTACATCACACCCTCACCATCGAGCTCGGATTCAAGGCCATATACAGCGACGGGTCATTCTTCGTGTATAGGAAGGAAAGCGACTTCGCAATGCTACCCTTCCATGTCGACGATGGAACTTTCGCAGCGAGCAGCAATGAACTCATCGACGACATCATCTCGCGTCTAGGGAACCACTTCAAACTTCGCGACCTCGGACCTACAAAGTTCCTACTCGGGATCGCAGTCGAACAGGATATACAAAAGGAATTGTTGAGCTCTCACAGAGGCAATACATCAATGAGCTCCTCGAACGCTTCAACATGACCAATTGCAACGGCGTCACAACGCCCATGCTACCTGGAACTCGACTCTCGCGCAAGGACTCTCCCAACACCGACAAGGAGAAGGAAGAGATGGAAAAATTCCCATATGGCAACGCAGTCGGAGCATTACTCTACGTGGCAACTTCCACCAGGCCGGACATCTCATTCGCCGTATCATCACTCTGTCGCTTCATCTTCAACCCGGGACCTGTCCACTGGGCCGCTGTCAAACATCTCATGCGATACTTGCAACATACCAAGGACGCTAAGCTCACCTACAAGCGAGACTTGTTCAAGGCAGATCAATTCTTCGAAGCATACGTCGACGCAGATCATGCCGGGAACCCAGACAATGGTAGATCTACCGGAGGCTACGCACTCATGATTGCTGGAGGGGCCGTCTCATGGTCATCTAAACTCCAATCAATTGTGGCGCTATCAACCACCGAAGCAGAATACATCGCAGCCGTTGACGCTGGGCGAGACGCAGTATGGATGAGAAATCTACTCTCAGAACTTGGATTCGTTCCCCAACAACCATCAAAATTGTCGATTGACAACCAAAGCGCAATCAGTGTGTCGAAGAACCCAGAACACCACGGTCGAATGAAACATCTCGACCTCAGGTTTTACTGGTTACGCGACGTGGTGGGAGCCAAATTACTCGAACCAGTCTTCGTATCTACTCATGAACAACTCGCGGACATCTTCACCAAGGCGCTGGCACGCGCTGTTTCAACCAAATGCAGAGAAATGCTTGGAGTATTATTCTGAAGAGCACGAGACGCTCAGGATTCGGGGGGAGTGTTGAATACATAGAATTCCTTCGCGTTTCCTGCCCTGCTATTGCTTCCGAACTACTTCCGTAACATAGCATAGATGCGCCGGGAGACACCGAGATGATTCTCTGGTTGCCTTTCTCCCGTCGCAGGTTTGTAACACTTCTGCATTCCTTTTACGAATAACAACTTACGGTTGCCTTTCTCCCGTCGCAGAGTTTCACAGTGTTCAACACCTCTGTGATGTTGCTAGCCCAGGTGGCTGCCGTGCCCTTCTTCATGTACGAGAGCATGAAGCGCTGCTTGGCCGCGTCGTCAGGGAACTCGCGCGTGTTGCCCTCGAAGTAGAGCCAGCACTCTTGTTTGAACTTGCGACCTTTGTCGCGCGTGCCGTCGAACTCGGATGGCACGGAGACCTTGGTGCGCGTAAGTGGCGCCGCACCTGCAGGAGTAGCCGCTACGTTGTTGACCGCCGCTTGAGCGAGTCTGGCTGCGATGGCGCGCTCCATGAGTAGTTCGGCGCGAAGGTCGGCGATTTGCTGCTCGAGCGAGCGCGTCGCTTGTTGAGGTGTAGGCGCGCCCTCTGGGGCTGCGTCACTGTCTGTCAGGCCGAAGGAGCCTGGGAGTCCACGTCGTTCGGGCATCGTTACACGCGAAGATGGGGTATGTCTCTACTGAGACGATACGTCTTGCGATGGCGATAAAGGAAGATCCGATTGACGCAGAGCGTTGGTGGTTGTTGTGGAGTCTTGTTCTACTGTCAGGGCGACGCTAGGAGCGCGGCGATAAGAGTAGATCTGACTAGATCGTACTCGAGGCAATAGAGGGAAGCGACTACAGATGTAGCGGCAACCACAACCACCAGGAGTCTTGATGTGAGCGATGGACTTAGGGGTCGCGCTAGAAGCGGGATATCCGAGTTATTATTGAGTATGTAAACGTGAGGTGACATGCGCTAACCTAGAAGCGGGATATCCGAGAGAACAAGACTGGGGCGGGAAGTTCCGACGGACCGACGCACATATGAAGCTAGCGCGACTATCAAACATGACCAAACAAGGATGCAGACATATGTAATTGGATACTGGGAACGCACGCGCGAGGTTATTTGGTAGCATATAGGGGGTCAGGGCAGGAGAAATGGAAAAGGAAGGGAAAATAGCCAGAAATATTCGTGGGACCATGACAACTGGTGTCATTCGCACGCAGCAACACAACGGCACTAAGATCATCACGTACGACTGCTTCGTTAAGCTGCCGCCCGAGTGTTTCAAGGCTAACCCGACGCTCACCGCCAATGACATCCACGAGTACAAGACTGAGTTCTCAAAGCTAATCAATCAAAGGCTGGTCGATGAGTTGAAAGGTGCGTCTGCGCGTTGACGTGCGGATATCCCTCACTGATATGATTCTTAGGTCATGGCGCGACGGACTGGAAGCCGCAGGGAACCGGTGTGCGGCTGAACGAGCTCATGCCGTACCTCGTCAAGAAGAAGCTCTGCTTGGTGAACTACCCACACGCTCTCCCGATGCCCTACGACCCGTTTCCGACTGGCCCAAACACCAAGAACAAGGGTGGTCCGAGCCAGATGAAGGGTCACGAGCAAGACCTTCTCTACACCTGGTTTCACGTTCTCAGCCTCGTGCGTATCGTGGACGCCATATATATTACCCCGGACCAGCGTCGTCGCTTGCGCCCTCCTCGCGACGAGGAGATCATCCGCTATGGCGCCAACAAGTTCAACCAGCGGCCGGAGTTTTTCATCATCGTGACAGATGTCATCCACCACGTGAACGACGATGGCCAGCTCGACTCCTATGGCTGGCTGCATGGCACGTGACGCGTTACCACGAACACCGGCCAGACCTGTGGCGGGTCATTTCGCATCGACATCCGGCCCCTGAATTTGTGCCCGACAGTGCGAAATGATCAAAAGCGCAAGCGCCAGGCTGACGACGGCGACGGCGACGGCGGCGAAGAGGATGAGCGGCCTGCCAAGAAGGGCAAGACCGAGCCCGCGGGGGATTCGCTAGGTTCACACGCGGCGAAAAAGCTCAAGCGGTCGTCCATCGCAATCACCCCCGTAGACCCTGCGGTCAAAGCAGAGGCGACGGCCAAGGCCAAGCGGATCGCCAGACAGCTCAAGGAAGTCGATCGGCTGCGTGATGCACGACTTGCACTTGTTGCTTCGCAGCATGCGCGCCAGCCTTCACCGCCGAGACCAGGTGAATTCTTTTACTTTTACTTGGCAATATGTAACAACTAACGCTTTCGTCCTAGGTTTCATTGACGTCGACACTTCGGAGGCTAGCGAGGGGTCGGACGACGATGACCGTCCACTCGTGCTGGCACCGCGTGCGGCTTTGCCTAGCGCCAGCTCGCGCAGTGGCAAGGCGGACGAGCACAAGTCAGCGCATGCGAAAGACGTGGACACGCAAGACAGCGAAGACGGCGACGAGCCCGAGCCTGATGCTATGGATGCGGATGAGCCCGACGCCGACGCCGACGCCGACGCCGACGCCATGGATGTGCACGAGCGCGGAACCCAGCGGGGCATTGTGCCCGACGCCACGGACGAAAGCGAGCTCGAACAGGACGCCGAGGCCGATACCACAGACAAGCACGATCTCGAGCAAGGTCCCGAGCCCTATGACATGGACAAGGAGCAGGATGTCGGACCCGACGACGCGGACGAGGAGCAGGAAGACATGGACGAGCACGAGCCCGAGCAGGACGTCGACGAGGAGCATGACACCATGGATGAGCACGAGCCCGAGCAGGACGTCGACGAAGAGCATGACGCCATGGACAAGCACGAGCCGGAGCAGGACGTCGACGAGGAGCAGGATGAGCATGAGCCCGAGCAGGACGAGCACAAAGAGCAGGACGAGCACGAGCCCGAGCAGGGCGTCGAAGAAGAGGAGCAGGACGAGCACGAGTCCGAGCAGGACGGCGAAGAGGAGCAGGATGTCTTGGACGAGCACGAGCCCGAGAAGGACGCCGAGCAGGACGCCATGAACATCGACAGCACCTCAGAGCCCGATGCGACCCACAAGCATGATGAGCAGCACGGGTCACCCGACTGGGATATGTCCCAAGGCTCGGACGATGAGGTCGAGCGCGCAATCGCCGCAGATGCTCAGCCGCCGTCCGAGAGCAGTGAGCCCCCCCAACCCCCATTGCTCTACCTGCCTATTGAGCTCGACGACGAGTTCCAAGAGCCCGGAAAGTTCTACGCATTGTGGCATGGCTTCCCGTACGACATCAACCGTGCCAAGAAGTGCATTCAAGCTGCCATTTCCAACCTCAGGAAGACCCATCCCGTGTGCGCACTAACCACCGCCGAGCAGCTAGTGCAGTGGAAACGAGCCTGGCCGTCCGAGGACGATAACTATGAGCAGCCGCCTGTGGCCATGAACATTCTATTCTCATTTGCAGAGGCAACTCTGCGAAACGAGGGTAAGCTTGGATTGGACGGCGACAGCCGGCCGGCGCATACACCTACCAGTCCGTCCGCCAGCCCCGCCAAGGCAACGCGCGGTGCGAAGGCACGCAAGCGGACGGTCGAAGCCCACGAGACAGACGCAGCGCAGTCAGACCCCCCCGCCAAGCCGCCGAAGAAGGGCAAGGGCGGGTCGAAGCAGAGCACGCTGCGCTTCACGGCCACCGAGGCTAAATCGCGCCGCTGATATGTATTTCTATCCCATCATCCCATGTAACTCGTTAGTACCTATGAGAACTATGCCATTTATGCTTCACAAGTCGAGCAATTTTGAAAGTAATACTGAATGAGTAACAAAATGTATTGACTTAGTGGGATATGGACTACATCGAGCTGAAGTCGATCACGCAAGGACTTCGCACCGTCCGCGAAGATCCTGCAGTACGTGCACTGGGATAGCCAAGACGCCGAAACGGTCGGAGGCGACGCTAGCGATGACGGGGCGGGGTGTATGGGCGTGCGAGGGTACTACGTGGGACGTCGTAGAGACGCCCGGAGCGTCAGAAACGAGGCAAGAGATGCGCAGAAGAACAGAAATAGAGCCAGGAGCGTCGTGGGGCTGCGGACGTCTAGTGAACTGTAAGGGACGTCCGTGAGGACGGAGCGGACGGGGTAAGCAGGTGGGTGCACGGACCATGCGCGGCGTCCGCAGTTCATATTGACCATCTGCGATCGACGTCAGAGTGGGCATGCGCGCCCGCAAGGCAGTGTCTGGGACGTACCCGATGACCGCGCGGGACGACGAGCCATGGGTGCCCGGTGATGGACGCACTGGCGATTCATGCGGACGCCGTCGCCGACGTGTAGCGAAGAAGACTGTAGGTGGACCTCGCGACGGGCGTACGTCGGCGACTCGGGGCCCTCATCGCCCAGTGCGCGACGTCCGCAACGTCCGCAATGGCCGGCAGGCTGTACATGACGCCCGCGAGGACGGGGCGCGCGGGATAGGCACAGGCGTGGCGACGTGGGCGAATAGAAATGGTCGCGCGCAGACGTCTAGTATGGTGCATACGACGTTCGTGAGGACGGGGCGCGCGGTAGGCATAGGAGTGGCGACGTCAACGAATAGAAACGCTAGACGTTGTCGCCGACGTCTAGCAGGGTATGCGGGACGGTCGTGAGGACGGGGGCGCGCGCACGGGACGCCGAAGCGTCGGGTGTAGCGGAAAGAGAGCAAGAGACCCGAAGCAGACGCGCGCCGACGTCTAGCAGGGTATGTGGGACGGTCGTGAGGACGGGGCGCACGGGTAGGGGTAGGAATGGTGTCGTGAGCGGACGGTACGGGTGGGGTAGGGGTAGCGGCAGCGAGCGACGTGAGCGGACGGAGACAAGGGCATATACGGACGGCGCCCGGGACCTGATTACCCCGTGCGCGCGACGTCCGCAATGAAAATTAAACACCTGCGATTGACGTCAGCGCGCGCGTTTAGAGTTGCAGGGCGACGTCTGCGACGTATCTAGTGATCACATGCGACGCCGAGCCTGGGCTCGCGGTGTCGGACAGCAGTACCGATGACTGCGGACGCCATGTGGGACGGTCGCGAGGACGGGCGCACGGGTAGGGGTAGGAATGGTGTCGTGAGCGGACGGTACGGGTGGGGTAGGGGTAGCGGCAGCGAGCGACGTGAGCGGACGGAGACAAGGGCATATACGGACGGCGCCCGCGACCTGATTACAAGAGACCCGAAGCAGACGCGCGCCGACGTCTAGCAGGGTATGTGGGACGGTCGTGAGGACGGGGCGCACGGGTAGGGGTAGGAATGGTGTCGTGAGCGGACGGTACGGGTGGGGTAGGGGTAGCGGCAGCGAGCGACGTGAGTGGACGGAGACAAGGGCATATACGGACGGCGCCGGGACCTGATTACCCCGCGTGCGCAACGTCCGCAATGAAAATTAAACACCTGCGATTGACGTCAGCGCGCGCGTTTAGAGTCGCAGGGCGACGTCTGCGACGTATCTAGTGATCGCATGCGACGCCGAGCCTGGGCTCGCGGTGTCGGACAGCAGTACCGATGACTGCGGACGCCATGTGGGACGGTCGCGAGGACGGGGCGCACGGGTAGGGGTAGGAATGGTGTCGTGAGCGGACGGTACGGGTGGGGTAGGGGTAGCGGCAGCGAGCGACGTGAGTGGACGGAGACAAGGGCATATACGGACGGCGCCGGGACCTGATTACCCCGCGTGCGCAACGTCCGCAATGAAAATTAAACACCTGCGATTGACGTCAGCGCGCGCGTTTAGAGTCGCAGGGCGACGTCTGCGACGTATCTAGTGATCGCATGCGACGCCGAGCCTGGGCTCGCGGTGTCGGACAGCAGTACCGATGACTGCGGACGCCGCAACCGGTCTGGCGCCCATGACGCCGCTGATGGGGTGCCTATGGGCGATGCCCGTACCTTGCGCGCGCGCGTCCGCATCCTGACGGCAAGGGCGTCCTGGCAATATATGCCGACGACGAGGCGTCAGCCGGGTAGTGGTGAGTGATGAGGACGTATCAATCCGTCCGCAGATGGTACGTATGAGCGACGACGAGACGTCAGCGGGGTAGTGAGGGGTAGTGAGGACGTACCTGTCCGTCCGAAGATGGTGCCGACGCGATGCGATCAGACAGCCAGGAGCGTCCGCGCCTCGACGACGACGATGTCGTGCCAATATGGGAGCGACGACGAGGCGTCAGAGGGGTAGTAGCGAGCAGCGATGACGTATGAATGGACGACGACGGCGTACCGGTGTGCGACGACGACGATGTACGTACGTCCCAGCGCAGCGACGACGACGACGGCAGCGGGTGCCAGTGTGCGTACGTCCCAGCGCAGCGTGACGACGACGACGGTAGCGGGTGCCAGTGGACGGCGTGGAGGCGGCGACGGAGATGCAGACAGTGGGGACGGTGGGGAGACGAAGAGAGGATATATGAGCACGGCGGACGCCGACGGCAAGACGAAGTAGGTTTATATCGCTCTATAACCTACGTTCACCTCACGTCCGGCCATGCCTGAGGTCGCGCGACCAAACGGATTTTCATCTCGCCCTTCTATGCGCACACGCCGCCGGGCCGACAGACGCACGTCGGCTTCGTTCTCGCCGAACCTAGTGGCAACGCTCCGGTTCTGGACCACGAACTCGACAAGGCCTACTTTGTCGACGGCTCCACCAAGCTCGTCAAGTTTATGCGGCAGAACGACAGGCGAAAGCACGAGGGCAGGTTCTACCGTCATGTCAGTCGTCGAGGTCTGCATCCCGGCATCGCACGCGTGCTCTCGTGGGTGTGCCTTCGCTACCCCGGGATCCACAATTGCGCCGACGAGGTCACGTCCGAGCGCGCCCAGGAGTTCGACGCCGTCATCGAGTTTGATAACTATCTATTGTATGGCGGGTGACGAGGTGTCCGTGCAGGCACAAATCCGGCATCCCGTGATTGCAATGCCGAAAAAGCAACCCTCATCTATTCCCCTTTCCACCATTTAGCATTACATCGGTTCATATAATCGTACAAAAGCCCCAGTCTGTTGTATCTGGGTTTAAAGATTACTGGTGTTGAGGAATGAGCTGGACGAGCCGGCCGGTTCGGCGTAACAAATTCACCGCTCCGACAGAAAGAGTGAAGCCACCGGGAGCTCAAACCGGCTTCTCTTTCTTTCAAACTGCTCACGCAAACATTAATTGTCTTTTTTTATTGAATTCCAACTCTTTTGTGACTTTAAAAAATGACAATTAATTGGTACAGACCTCGTTACACAAACGATGAATTCTGTTTCACTTCATTTCTAATGTGGGTCCTTACTGAGTGCTCAAGTGCTAAAGTGTTGTTTTCCGAAGTTTAGAGTCATGCAGAGACTACGATGTACACGTCGCCGAGGACCTTCGGAGAGAGCCGAGCGGAGGTTTGAACCGCGTCCCAGGGCGCGGAACCCGAACAACCCTATGAACCGCCATTTTATCGCCATATCTGCTTTATATCAATGTATCGTGCGTTTTGGCTACTTAGAAATAGCAGATATCTTAAAAGTGCGGCCTCTGCTACTTGTGCTGTGTTGTCTGGTGAATTTATGCAGTGATTAGACTCAAGCAATCACCTTGAAAAGAGTTTATTTGATTAGAAAAAAACTTCTGCAGCATTGAGGTGATCGGAATTTGCTTCAGCGGCTCGTCGCGCACGAGGTGTGCAGGGGAGTGGTTCTAGCCAAAACCCCCAAGATTTTCTGTCGCTTATTCCTTTGACTCAGTAAGACTTGACATATACTTACACCAAAATGGGTGAAAGAAATCGTAAGGAAGAGTCGAGTGCTCGAATGAGGCGGGATTCGAGCTTAAGGTGTGCAGGGGAGTGGGAAAGGACTGTATCGGGGCCTGAAACGACTCTCCTTAACCCCGCACCGAGTGACGCAAGGCCGCCGCCGCGCCCCGTCTGCCGCCATGTCCGAGGAATTTCTTCCACCGCCTGTAAAGCACACGTACGGCTCAAGGGCCAGAGGCCGAGGCGGACGCCGTAGTAGTCGTAGCGGTGCCCAGGCAACGTTGGACCCGTCGTCTTCGTCGTCCGACTCGTCGCCAGCCGCGCCGCCGCCACAGATGTCGAGTACGATACCCAAGCGCGCGCAGATGCTCGCCGATTGTCGCCACCCGGCCGAGGCGCACAAGGCGGCGCGAAACTCTAAGCGGAACCCGACGCCCAGCCCACCCACGCCCTACAACCACACCTCGTCGGTTACATCGTCAACCGGCATCCTCGCTGACGACCGCCACGACACAGTTGGTCTACGGGTGCTCGACAACGAATTCACCACCCTGGTCGATGACGCCGCACGCCTCATCCCCGATGCTCTCTTCAACGCCGTCATGAACAAGCCCACGGTCATGACCGCCTTCAACCACCTCAAAACGATTGGTCGCGCGACCGAGACCAAGTACTACGCGCCGCTCGACTACGTACTCAACAGCATCAGTGCGGCTCTGTATGCCGCCGCCAACAAATACCGCCCGACAACTCACGACAGATCGCACGCCTGGCTCTTCTTCGTCAAGCAGGCCATCGTCTGGTACCGCAACCACGACAGCGGCATCTACAACGACTACATGCTGAGCCACTGCAAGCCAGACAGTACCGCCACCACGTCGACCATTGAAGATCTCCGGCAGGCGCTCACGATAGCCCGCGAGCGGTGCAAGTCTGGATCAAACGACGGTGTTCGCGCAACCGGAGGCCTCGTCTGGGCCGCCCACGTCTCCATGGGCGAAGTCAAGAGCAAGCACGACCCGCGCCTTGGTCAGCTGAAGACGTATCTCCATGAGCTCTGCAGGTACCGCCCAGATCTCGCAGTCGCCACCGGCTATTCGGTTCAACACACGGACTCGAAGCAACCTCAACTCCTTCTCGCTCGCTGCAACGCCCGCGGCTTCTGGTCGTCCAAGCAGTACGATCTGGAGGACAAGAGAGCTTGGATCGCGTACGTCGTTCAAGTCTACCACGACCTCGTCACGCGCCTCGAGTTTGTCAAGAGGGCGCACTCCACGGTCTCCAACACTCTCGTGCTTGAGCTCGAATTGCCGGAAAAGGACGGTGATGGCGAGCTGGACAGCGAGAATGAAGACGGCGACACGCAGGAGCACGACCGCAGCGACGGCGCGACCAAACGGATCTTTATCTCGCCCTTCTATGCGCACGCGCCGCCGGGTCGACAGACGCACGTCGGCTTTGTTCTCGCCGAACCTAGCGGCAACGCTCCGGTTCTGGACGACGAACTCGACGATGCCTACTTCGTCGACCGCTCCACCAAGCTCGTCAAGTTTATGCGGCAGGACAGCAGGCGAAGGCACGAGGGCAGGCTCTACCGTCATCTCAGTCGTCGAAGTCTGCATCCCGGCATCGCACGCGTGCTCTCGTGGGTGCGCCTTCGCTACCTCGGGATCCACAATTGCGGCGACGAGGTCACGTCCGAGCGCGCCCAGGAGTCCGACGCCGTCATAGACGTGTCCGTGCTGGGCAGCATCGGGAAGCCGCTGAGCGAAATCCCAACACTCCGCATGAAGCTGTACGTCTTCGCGGACGCCTGCATCGGTGAGCCGTGGTCGTCACAAAACTTGAGATCTGCCAACTGACTGAGCACATTTCAGCTCTCATCGCGATGCACCGCAGCGGCGTGCTGCACCGCGACCTCTCGTCGTCCAACATCCTTTGGGATCCAGTCCACCACGAGTCGACCATGCTAGACAAGACCGGACGTAAGATAAACCGCATTCACTCGTCCATCAGCCACATCCTGTGGGTACACGTCCTCTCCTTCTCCGCGTGCGCTGACGTCTTCACCAGCGACGGTGAAGACGTAGATAAGTTCTGCTGTCTCATCACCGACTTCGACATGGCGGCGTACTGCGACGAGAAGACGCTCGTGGCCAAAGGATTGCACGCGCATGAGCGCACGGTATGTGCTTTCGTCAGAGCCTCGCCGAGAGCGAATTCTGGGAGGCACGGAGTGCACGAGCTGACATCCCGTCAGGGCACGCCACGCTTCATGCCATCCGAGGTCTCCGCTTCTATGAATAACCCTCTCAGGTGGACGAGACGGGTCTACCCTGACATGTTCAACGCTGCGCTGCAGCGTCCGTCAGGAGTCGCGGAACAAGTCTGGGACCGTGCGCGCAAGGAGCTCGACGCCGACTCTGACAGCTCTGTCGAATACCAGAACCTGTGGAACGACAACTTCATCAATGACGTCAAAGCCTCCGTCGCGGACGCGGACAGGCTGATGGTCAATGCCCATCAGGCGCGCATGTCCGGGAATTCCGAGGTCAACGGTGAAATTGTGAACCTGGTGGACGTGGATGACAATGGTTGGCTTTGGCTCCGGAGCCCGCAGCCGCAGAGCTCGCGGTCCGACGCCGAGAGCCTCTTTTGGGGTGCGTGATTATTCTGCGCCGACCGGCGTCCGTGTTGATGCCATTCAGTCATGGTGTGGGATCTCGTGCGTTGCGTGCCCGACATCGGCTGCACCGACGAGAGCGAGTCGTCAGCCTTCCAGAGCGTCATGTCCTTCATGAATGCATCCGACCCCGAGGGGCTTGCGCAAAAACGCGGTCTTCGCACCGAAAATCTTGACGAGGCGCCACACTCGTCGCTGCGCGGGGTCGGAAAGCTGCTGGAACGCATCCGCACCTACATCATCGATGTGCCGTGGCATTTTCTCGGCAGCGACCGGCTACACCCACTGCATGTCCTCGTCGCCATGTGGCGCATGATCCTCAACTTCCTCGCCGACCCGGCGAACACGCAGGTCCTCGCCACCCAACTTCGCACCCGCGAGCCGCGCGCCTACCGCGTCCCGCACCAGAAGCAGTACGATACCAACAGCATCGCCGGCTCGTTCAAACATCACGTGCACATGTTCCAGCCCGCGCCGACGCCGAAGCTGCGCGCTCCGAAGCAGTTGGGCCAGAAGGCGGCGATGCCGGATGCGACAACACCTCGCGGGAACTCTAAGCGCGCGAGGATGAAGCTGAATCAGCCCTCCCGAAAGTCGAATAAGCGCACTTTGTCCCTCTAAGAGCCGGTCGGGCCCGCCCACGAAGAAGCTGAAGCTCAGTCCAAATCTGCCAGCCGGGCCGTCCTCGGCTGCCGACGATGAGAACGAGGACATGATGGACGTAGACAAGGACGGCGACCAAGTGAGCGACGCGGACAAGCTGAGCGATGACGAGGCGGACGATCAGAGCGAGGAGAAGGAGGGCGACGACGGCGACGAGGAGGACCAGGAGGACGAAGATGCCTACGCCGGCGAGGCGACCTCTTTCAAGCAGCCCAAGCTCGACGATCCGACCACGCGCGCATCGTCTGTTGGCAACCGCGACGACGGCGCACCCCAGACCCCAGCACTCATGTTGCCGCCGCCACGCAAGCCGCTCACTTACAAGAATTTGACGGACGAGCAACGCAAGTCGTCGAGGACCCCGGCGGTGATGGCGGTGCTGCTCTCCAAAGGCCGGTTGTACGACCGCGGTAACGCAGGCGTCGCCCAGGCGGTGGGCTCGCAGTCCGCGTCGCGCGAGGCCGGCGGCGGTAGCCAGTCCGCGTCGCACGAGGCCAGCCAGTCCGCGACGTCTCAGTCCCTGCACTTCAGCTGAACGTACATCATCCCTCACAGTGTTTCTCTCGGGCTACCTTCGCTCTTCTTGTCACCATACCCATCTCTTCTTGTGCATCCCTCATTTGTCCTTGTCCGCACCATAACATCTGTCACGCTGTGCATGTTCTGCACAATGTCCAACTTCTCTATTTCTCGGACTGTTACTTGTCGGGTGGCGACTGTCAATGTATATGTTTCCCTTTCCTTGTATTCCAACAGCACTATGCCACGGCCCTGCGGTATCGCGAGAATTGGACGAGGCCGGAGTTCACAGCGGCGAGCGACTGCAAGAAGATCACGGCCAAGATCGCGGCTTGTCGTGGGACAGAGGTGTAGAAAGCAGTCGGACTTGAACATTGCCTACGAACGAGTCACCCTGGAGCCATCAGCAACCTGTACATTCACCCTCACTGTGCCAGAAATGTACAGATAGATGAGTTACAGTCAGTCAGATATCGTGACTCTAAACACTAGCAGTCTCCGTTCGATAATCTGGCGAGGTTTCCGCATGGGAGCCGCGATGCATGTCCAGCAACGACTGAACTGTCAGCCCCGCTCGCCGCAAAGCACATTGTAATTTGCACTAATATGAGCCACATGTGATCTCCGAAGGGTTCCCAGGACTTCTATCAACAATATGAGATGACCTGGAGTCAGAGCTACAATATCGGGCAGGTTATCAATCAGGGTCGGATGAGTGCAAGTATGAGTAGAGTTCAAGCCTATGGTTGATTACGAACTTGGGAAACTTGTAAGTACAATTGTAGCCGTATATGTTCGGAGGTATCGGGCAGTGCTCGGAGGATGTCCATGGAGCACATGTGGGGAGAGATGGGAACATATGGAACATGACTGAGAACACAGAGTGAAAGTCCATGATATCCGAATGATATCGGAGCAGACCCTCAGATGATGTATCATCCATCATCGGGCCTGAAGGATCAACCAACCTTCGAACCATGATGACAGGGGCTCAACCTGGAGGCCTAGCCATGTACCAAGTCAAGGTGGAGGCATCGAAGGGGTTTGGAGAATAAGCCAGGAGTCGGATATACATCGGAGACGGGCAGAAGTATTGAAGAGTATTGGAGTGTATTGGAAAATGACTGGAAGCATCCAGAAAGGGTCTTGGAATATGGGGGTAGAGGAATGGACAAAAAACTGAGGCTGTGCACCATTTATAATTGGATTAGACCAAAACTCTAATGGCCATTAGAAATCGTATCGTGGCAGCTGTGGCTCTTGGAGGAACACAAGATACGATCCGATTTGGCTGTGGCTATGCAGCCAAATCTGCTGCTGTGGCTCTCGCAGGAGTGCAAGATATGATTCGATTTGGCTGTGTAGGCTCCAGCTTTCACAGCCACCAACCTGGGGGGGGGGCCTATCCCCTCCCTGTACCCTAACCTAACCTAACCTAACCTAACCTAACCTGGCCACAAGCATCACACCGGCACAGCGGAATGAGCTTCTCGAGATTTTTGAATAGCATTCTAACATCATCATCCATATAATATTACAATAGTATTTTTAATATGGCTCTGTGTTGCCCTTGTGCACCTACATTGAGTACAAAGACTGTGGGGAATGCTTGGCCAGCAACAATTAGCCCCGCCGGTTGGCAGCCAAGCCGCTTCACGTAACACCATAATATACAATAAATACCTGTAATAGTACTAGATCAAAGTTGTACTGAATGTCTGGCTAAATGTGAAGTCTAGCCACTGTGTGGCCAAGTCTTTAGTCCAGTGCATGCAACGAACCAGCCGAAGCCCAGGGACAGTTTCACGACTTCCCACATATGTCACCTCGGTATCATATAGTCCTTACGTATATGTGTCACAGTCGTACCCCGATTTTACACATATACCCAGCAAAACTCACATGCTTGGTGTAGTTCGCTCGTTACGATTCTGCTCTGTCCCTCAGCTGGGTAGCTGGCAGGTTGATGTCGACGTACATTTTCTTGCGTCGAAGCACGCGCACAAAGATGAAGCACTTTCTCGAAGCGATTCCTTTGCCGGCACTCATGCTACATATTGCGAGACGCAACGATGAGTAATTGTAAGCATGCTGTCTTTCAACAACCTCGCTCAATAGCAATACGCGACGACATTCACACACTGCGAGATGCAAACAAACCAAAGTCGTCATTACGCAGAAATCAACGCAGATGTGAAAGAGCAACAAAAGTCGAGAATCACATGAAGGAGGGACAGAGGGGACAACGGGGAAAAAAGAGGGGAGGACGGAGACTGGCGTACGGACACCGAACGGGCGGCTGCACCGAAAACGCAATGGGCCAAAGAGCGAGGTATCACGGGTCGATATCTGCATCCATAGACATATGTCAGCTCCGTGGAAGACGCATGAACGCGCTCAACGGACAAACACACCTGATCCAAGTTCCAGCGGACGGAGCTCACAGGACAAGGCACTTGCTCTTGTTCTTCTTGGACACCTTGCTAAGAAGCGCGGCGCGTGTGGCGTACTGGAACACCTCGCGCACGCCCTCGCCCGTCTTGGCTGAGCACTCGAGGTAGTGCTTGGCGCCGATCTTCTGCGCGACGGACATGCCCTGCGAGCAAAATAAACGTGAGCACGCGTTATCGACGGTGATGACGGTATGTATGAGCATGCGAGAAATGGAGGTGTGTTGGCCAAGCACTGCGACGACGTGTGGAAGCAGGTCGCACATTCGAGACTCCAAAGCGCAAAAGCGGGTCCGAAACAACCGCATGTACCTCAGACGCTTGACCGAGCCCCGCTGCTTGTGCGCGCGGGAGCATTCGGTCGTTCGCATGGAGCACTGCTGTTCTGCAGGTAACGACTAATATCCTCGCGGGACACCAGGCATCGGCCAGGAAAACATGCGGCGCATGAAGGCGTCTACACCACCGCCGCCCAAGCCACGTCGCCGGACGCCGCACACCACATTGTCGCGAATGCAAAACAAAAAAGCGAACTCACCTCCTCGGGCGTCACGGGTCGCTGGCTCGTCTTGCGCAACTCATCAATCGTCTTCGGGTCACGGCGGAGATCCTATGATACGGTCACGTATACATCAGAATCCCATCTCCCATAGTACAATGCAATATACCTTCTTGCACCCGACGAGGATGATCGGCAGACCCTGGCAGAAGTGCATGACCTCCGAGATCCACTACAAGAGAACGGGGGTCAGTTCACCACCATCCTCGCGTGAACATCGAAGTCAGATCGCGCACCTTCTCCTGGACGTTCTCGAGCGAGTCGGGGCTGTCGACGGCGAAGCAGATGAGGATGACATGGCTGTCGGGGTACGACAACGGGCGCAGACGGTCATAGTCCTTCACGAAAAGAAACGAAGGTCAGCATTCGAACACACATGGAAGTTGGTATGGCTCGGCAGCTTCGCGGGGCGATAAGGTGAAGTATGAAAAGATAAGACGGCAACGGCGACTGAAGGGCGATGTCAGGAGTGAGACAGCGAATGTCTCCACAAGCTGCTTGACCGATGGATTACGCTCAACGACCTTCTGGACGCTGGGCATGATCGCGTCCCTCGCGAGCATCCGTCCATGGCTGAAAGACGAGCAAGGAATACGCGGTAGCGTTATAAATGGTCGAAAAAGGGAGTATAAATCTCGGGTGCTAGCGGGTAGACTTTGAGGCACAGCGGAAGCGAGTGAAATGACGAGGGTGGAAGCGAATATGAGAAGCTGCGCGATATAAGAGAAGCGGAGCGATAACGGAAAGGTAGGGGTTGAAAACAAAGTCGCGATAGGAAGAGACGCTACGCTAGCCAACCCGAACGAAGAACACAAACTCACCTCCTGCCCTGCCGTATCCCAAAGGGCGAGCTCGACGTGCTTGCCATCGACCTATTGAGCCAAGACAAAAGAGTCAGTATCAGTTCAACAGCGGACAAGAACGTGCAACGGGATGAACGATTGATGCAGCAAGCATGATGAGTGAAAATGGAACCCATGGCAGGAGAAGGACGGTGGAGGGTTGTGGAATGGCAGGCATCGAATGAGCTGCCTAGCGATGAGCATGTACACAGAGCTGGCAATCGCGCAGGCCGCGATGAAAGTAGGACGAAGTCCATATCAACTTTGGCAGCGAGGATGGTACGCGCTGGGAAATGTAGGAGAACGACGAATTGACTTGAAATAATGCGAGCGCATGGTGGTCACAGGATATGCAGGCGACTGGACTACATGAGACGATGCTGCGTACAGGACATACAGGAGTTCAGCAGCAAAGAGAGCAGACTTGGACGGTGGGCAAATGGACTAGGGAGGCAGCCGACGGAGACGAAAGCGTTACGAGAGAAGAAACACAAACTCACCTCGACGTCGGCCACGTAGTTCTCGAACACGGTCGGGACGTAGACCTGTTGTTAGTGCAAGTCATGCCGGCGACAACGAAGAGCGAGTCATGTGCGAGATGATGCGGGACAGGACGGGCACGAGGGCAAAACCAATGACATGAAGCGAAGCGCGACGGAGACGAAGTTGGATGGATTGATGCGCAGTAGACAGCCGAGGGGTTAATGAAGGAAGCAGATGTAGCCACGAGGAGTGACGCGTTAAAGGAATTGCGAACGCAAGTCGACACGAGGTGGTGGAAAATGGGGCGAAGACGAGGGTTCGAACCCAGTAGAGAAGGCAAGAGCGAGGTAGTTGTCAGCACGAAGGGGTCAGCGGCGAGTGACGGGCACAGGACAAACAGCGGCATCCAATATCAGGCGCGGCACGAAAATCATGGCACAGCGGAGTTGGACGAATACGAGCAGACCGCGCGAAGGATAGAAATTTAGATAACGGGGACGGGCGGTCATGACAGAGTGCCAAGAACGAGGATATCGTTTGCCGGCGCCAGTAGAGTCGTACGAGTGCGGCGGCAACGCGCAGCAGGCGAGCACGGCGTTAAGCAGGTCAGACCGGTACGCGAAAAGACGAGGAAAACCGAACAGAAAATAGAATTCATGAGCAAGTAGAACGCGCGCGAAGAATGGACGAGAACGGACCTCGGGGAAGGTGCCCTTGCTGAACACGATCAACAGACACGTCTTTCCGCAGGCACCATCTCCAACTGCTCCCCACCAATTCCGTCCAGGCGACAGCACGCAAAGCAGACAGGGCAGTGCGTAGTGGCGCAGAGCAAAGTGGCGCAGTTCCCAAAGCGACGTCGAAAGTAAGCGAAAAGTGGCGGAAAAGAGTCCAAGTCAGCGCGCGCATCGACTAAGCGGGGTTTGGTACGGACCAATTACGAGCTTGCGGCGAATTTCAGACATAGCGTGTGTGTAAAAGGCGGCGCGAGTGGTAAGTCTGAGGAGGATGAGACCAAGTGACGAGCCCTTGCTTCCGAATTCGGATCCCGGACCCATTCCAAGTTCCGCTCCCGCTTGCACGACTGCATCGCCTCGTCCCACCCAACACCGCCCGCCTGCCAACGCCTTGCCTCGCCTCCCCGCTCAGCCCTGCCCATGCAGCACTGTACCGGCGCTCTAAACGCGATCAATGTCGCGCTCAGGAGTTTACTTTCATTGTGTGCCACTTGAGCAATGCCATCATCACGTGCACCTGCAGTCCCCTCCGTCCGAGTTCAATCTCACTCCCTTTGCTTTTTTTATTTTTTTTTATTCACAAGCTGATGAGTGGCTGCGCTCGCCTTGAGTTGTACACCATCCTCCTGTCTGCCACCAATCGCACCTTATGTATCCTTCCGCACATCTGAAGCATGCACTCCTGACCTCACTGCATGCTCACTATGCAACACTCCATCTCTCGACTTATCATCTCCACTCCAAACCCTCACTCGCATTTCCTCGGCTCTGCATTCATCGTGTGCGCCTGAGCATGTTGATTTCGGTGCGAATTCTGTCCCCACTGAATAAATGCAAATCATACATCCACCACAGTCTGCTGTACGACAAAGTCCGCTCTCATGGCGACTGCCTCTCTCTCTCTCTCTCTCTCTCTCTCTCTCTTATATCCACATCTGCACTCGCATGTCTGCGGGTCAGCCTGCTCGACGATCACGTTTGCTGTTTTCAGCAGATGATGAGAGTGCACGCAACCGGGGCTCATCGCGCCTTATGTATATCAGTCGCTTCGCATTCTGAATTTAGCTGAGGCACACTGCTTGTTCAAAATATATGGCGTTCTTTTACCGCTTCCTCGCACGAGGGATGTCATGAGCTTTCGAACGGTGGCCCTGTACGGCCCAATATCATCCCCACGCGACCTTCTAAACTTTTGGAGCCTTTGTGAGTCTTCAGACCCTATGATTGTCACCGCTTTCAGCAAAAGACGAAATTGCCCGTTTTTCTCGTGCGCTGCGAGCAGCTCATCTTCCTATTTAAAGCTCACACAACTCATGTCGTCCTTTCAAGATCTGCATTTCAGTTCTATTGTGCATCTTCAACCCGCATCATGGGCTGTCTCACCGACTAATTGGCTCGCAGTTGCAATACGAGTCAACCCGCCGATTCCTGCCGCGCCAATGACTTCGAACAGCGTACATCACACTCTCGTGCGTTTTTTTAATAATTACCTATGTGAAGATTCGTGTTCACCTCTTCTACCAATAGTCTGAGACGAATGCGCTTCAACACGTTTAAATGAGCTGTTTTTCTGCAAGCCACCACTCCGGTACAGTGATCAGGTCGATTGAATTGTCGACTCTCTACATTAATCTCACTTATTTGACTACTTGCACTGGATAGACAGTATCAGCAGGCGTTCATATAGCGACCGGTCTTTTCCAAGTAGCTACGGATATCATCCACCGACGTGTAGTGCGTACTAGGCGATAGACCTCTAGTATATACCCGTCCGCACATCACCTGTACATAGGTCGTGTGTGGGAAGTCGATCTGGGGTTCGTCAAACCGCCTGAGGCACCTCAAAGCCTAGTGAGCAACAAGCGGAGCATCTTCATATTGGGCTCGATTCATGCTATAGAGCACAGCTCAAAGGCACATTGCCACCGTACCCAATGTACCGAGAATCATAATGAAAACGGATACATGAGCGCAACCACCGACACCGTTTTCTATCCCACCATGCTGGTCTTTGGCGGTCCCGTTTGGTGCTGTACCCGACTCGGACGACCCAGATGTGCCGCCAACCGCTGCCCGCAGAACTTCAAAAGCAATGGTAGGATACTTCAGAAACACGTAGGTGCCAGCGCTATCAACTGCAAGCCAGATTGAGTTAGCACCATGGAGAATGGATGCGAAGAGCGAAGGATCAACGGGACATATGCTCGGTACAAACCACTTGTCATGAACATCTACGTACCTTCATAGTACGTCAAACCGCGTTCACTATGTCTTAACCCTGGTCCATCCGATCTTAGCATTGGAAGGAATGAATAACTGTGCCAACACACCAACTTCCTGGCCATCGACGGTCCATTTCTCCTTTGGCTCGCTCTGGAACCCCTGTTTCCCACCCCAACTCATGCCTTGAAGCACCAGCCGTGTTCCGTTGGCCATCACAGTTGCATCGTCCAAGCCATTCACAATGTGCACTCCACCAGGTAACTTGCCGGAGTCGATCAGCGTTGGAAGAATGGCGTTGGCGTATGGCCCTGCTGCGTAATAATAATCTGGTGTCGCGTCGTCCGCAATGTCCCGCTGAGTGGGTGTGACAGGCGGATCGAAGGTGTCGATGATTGCGGTGTTGCAACGCTGGTATATTTCGGCGCCGTGTAGGTTTTTGCGAACGTCTGGACTCTTCAGAACAAGGATGAGGAACTCGACGCAGGACACTCGTTCATAAACCGACCTCGAGACCAAGATACTCTTCCTTCTTTTTGTCGTCTCGGAACCAGTTTAGTGTATCGCATGTCGCTCTGATGTCAGCTGTGGAACAGGGTAAGCATTCTTGAAGGAAGACAAAGTAACTGCGTGCCCATGCTGGCGCATTCGCCCTTGCGCTTAACCGCCAAGCGAAGCTTGTTACCACCCTCGCATGCCCCACCGGATCCCTCAATTGTCAGCGTGACATCCTTCAAACTCTGTGGTGGGTACCTGGCTGAATTGTCCAGTGCCGTCTTGTATCCACACGCGGGGTTGGAAGCAACGTCATCAAATTGAGCCAGCAGAGAGCCGGAAATGTTCAGGTTTTCGGCATTTGCACGGGCGAAGAGATGGGCAGAAGCGTGAGACTGATACCAGCTGCAATTATGCGAACGTGTCAATGGGAGAAAGCGCGAATGATGCACATGGCCGGGGCGTACTGTTCTGCGAGGATGGCACTCTGGAGAATTATAGCGTGCACACTGATGGGCCGGGCTAGACCCCCTGTGTCTGTTGCGTCGATAATGCGTTTGGCGAGTGCGGGCGCAGAGAACCTGGGCGAAAGCGTTGAATGTATAAACGCCCATGAGAAGATATGCAATACCCTGCGTATTGCGAGCCGGCGAGGATGAGCTTCTTGTCCTGCTGATCCGGGAACATCTCATCTGCGTCCAAGCGGCACAAGTAAGCACACTTTTCCATCGCATGTAGGAAGATAGAGGTACAAAACCGAGTTCTGCAAAGCCTCGTTCAGCTCTGATGAAGCCGTTGTCATCCGCGGAACTTACAAGGTTGTGTAAACTTGGTCCGCTGCCTCTGCCTCCGTCTTGATGTTCGGTACACCTATAGAGTACCCAACTCCCAGTGGCTATGGATTTTAAAACAGCCATCAGTCTGCAGTAGAGTCAAACGAAACATGAGCCGAACCTGATCGATGTACAACTGCGTAACAGAAAGAGGATCTGACTCAGCAAGATTACCCGAGTGCGAGGACTTGATCATACCAAGTTAGTATCAGAAGCCCAGCTTGCGTTGTTGCGAGTTGGACTCGATGCGCCAGGCCTCCACATTATTGGAGAGAGTCCCTTTAGGATTACTGAGCATATTGAACAAAGCGGCGAGATCGCGGCATACGTCAAAAACCTCGAAAACAGCGCTACAACGTTGACCTAAAGAGGGTTTTCCAATGTTGCCAGGCGCATTTATCAGCCACTCACTGGCGCTGAGCCAAAGGGTCAAACTGTCACTATCGCCGTTGCGCGTCGTTGGGAAGTACCAGAAATACAAACTCTGTCAGAGTATTTTCAGCAAGATGTGATAAAATATGTGTGCGCCCCTACATTGCGGTCGTTTGACTCATCTTCGCTGCCCAGTGGAAGCATTCCAGCGTACGAGTCCTGAATCGGTGCATCGAGCTTTGGGATCGCATCACCCTTGACCACAAACGACGATAGGTCGGTGGCAACAACGCGTAAAGACAGGATGGCCGTGATTCCCACGAAGACAATGGTGTAAACCTGAGTAGGCGACGGGTGCAGCATGGTAAGTGGTCGAGTGCCAAGAACGTCAGAAACCTGCTGCGGAATTCTTATACCCACGGCCGCATCGGGCAATCATGGCCCCTACTTTCTATACAACACGGAGCGCGGCGCAGCAGGTGTAGCTCATCAGCGCAGCTTGATGTAAAGGGAGGCGCAGCAGATTGCGAGCCGTGTACGACGAAAGATGACAACAAAGAGACAAGCCGCACAAGCGCCGTGCACGTCCAATACTGCAGGCTGTTCACGCAGCAATGGCGCAGGATGATATAAGTATCGACCATGTAGTTGTATCAAATGCTTGGATTGATCCTCCGGTAAGTACTATTTGGGATTAAATACACTGTTTGATGTGCGGCCGCAACAACCTTGACCTTCATCCCCCGGGGACTGCCACTGAGACAGGCACAGCATACTTCCCATCTGCAGAGTTCCAGTTCACTTCATTAATCTGTAGAGCATCGCCGTGTGCCAGCGAGAATTGGCCCGACACCATTGGTCAGGCAGACCCAGCAATATCTACCACGTGTAAACGCTTTTCCTGTGTGCTCCGCGACTCCATTCTACTTTTAAAGCTATTAGCAGCATGTAAAATCATGTTTTAGAGTATAATATTTACTTTGTTGCCTCCGGCATGGGTAGCGCGCACAAAGCTTTTCCAAACTGATGAGTTGAAATGTCAGGGGTAAGTAATGAGCACGCGATTATATTCTCATCCAATCGTGCTTGAGCTGATACTAGGTAACACAGCTTTGACCGCCAGCGCCTTCAATTATCAAATGAAATGAGCGAACATGTCATCTGACCGGTTAACTGTTGTGGGTGTTGTGTAGAAGAGGTATTTAGGTAAGACCTAGACGTTGATTGCGCGCAGTGTTTAGACGTAGCTAGCGAAGTGAAATTTTATATATCGTAGTATACCGCATCAGTCCGCCATGACATACTTCCACCTCTGGCTCCAGTTCTGTGATGGATGGGGATGGTAAACATAATAAGCTACAGCTCATCTGGTTTCTTACTCTGGTGGTCGTGATATCCGATCTACTGCTCCTCTTGCGACCTTCCTGGAGGTAGGGGTTGCGGGTTCAACCTTCCAGTGATTGCACGACCGAGCAGTTCATGGTTCGCGACGGGTAAAGGCGCAGCACTCGCAGCGAACGCAAAGAGGACGAGGGGGAAGATGCGCATACAGGGCTTAGGGCAAGCTGTGGCTGCCGCTGCATGAGAACCGTCTTGATATATACTCTTCGACCCTGGGTCGTACAGCCTCGCCCAAGTCGTCCACCTCAGAGTCACAGTCGGCCCTCACCCTTCCTTTACGTCAAGCTGAAGGCGCGCTCAGCCTAATAATAGTGCATTAAGGTGTATGTTAGCAACGTTGCATATTATTGGACAGTCTGATCCAACATGCCTATTCGATCACACGATACTAGAAGCGGCGTTCGCGAGGTCCTTCTGACAACGTAGTCTTCTCCGCGCGGACAGAAATCTTCACAGAGCACATAGGTCAACAGCCGGCATCTTACGCTACTTGGTGCCAACTCACCGTGCAGATGATACTAACCGGAGACACAAGGACGAAGGGTGAAATGAAATACCAGGATGGCACTAAAATTAGAGAAGATGGGCCGAGATGTTCTATTCCTTATAGAAAAACTCGTGAGCGTCGTACACTGATAGGATGTCCGATATATCCACTAGGCACGAGAGCAATTAGGTTCCTGACAAAATCATCTCCAGAAGAGTGTGGCTACCAGTATTTCTATAGCGGACCCATGAATCAAAACTTCGGAGCCCCTTTGAGTCAATGGAACTCTATTGACATTGTGTCAAACTACCTATTAGGCACGAGAATTTGTATCATGCAGTCTAAAGGAGTCGTGGAAAGCAAGTCAAAGTCGCAAGGCTCTACATATTATTCAGCGGGAACAGGCTGAACTAACTTGACCAGCTTCGAGGGAACATCCTGCCAGGGATTGTGCTGAAAACCTCCCGCTCGGTGTCCCATCAAGTTCGAGAGAGTAATTTTGACGGATTCAAGATGTACACGGCCGGCGTGAGAAGGCTGCAGCAGCGTCGCCATGAATTCCGATGTCGTCGCCAAGTGCACCGAGTTCACATGGAACAACATGCTGTCGGAAGACTCGAGTACGATTTCGCCGTCCTCGGCGAGCAATGGGTGCTTCTCTGCTGGAATTCTGTGAATGCGGCGAGGACTCGACCGAGGTACAGTCTCAGTTCGGCTGGTCTCTTTTGTCATTTCTGGGCACGGCAGAGCAGCTGGCGCTCACGTAGCAGATCCATATTAGCAGACTTTATGACAAGAACAGGTGCATAACACAAATGGGCGTTCGTTAAGAGTCCATAGTCTCAACGACAGTAGAACTGGCTAACACGAGCTCATAATATGAAGCACTTCCGCTTTCTGATCCCGTTCCCAGACCTCTCTCGCAGCGCCGCACGAGTCGCATGTTGAAAAACCTCCCGGACGCCCTCGCCAGTCTTGGCGCTGCACTCGAGGTATTGTCGTACGCCGATCTTTTGGGCCATAGCGACGGCCTGCTCCTGTGTGACTGGGTACTGGCCTTTTGCGCGCAATGTCTCGATCGTTTTGCGGTCATGGCGCAAGTCCTGGCAAGATGATTTGACCCTCTCAGTCAACGGCGTAGCAGAAAGCGCACCTTTTTGCAGCCGACAAGGAAGATGGGTAGGGTGGGGCAGAAGTGCAGTACTTCCGCTATCCACTACGTTGGGCAGTGAGTAAATGCAGCATGCACTCGCTGCATGGTTTCGCACCTTTTCAACAACGTTGTCCAATGAGTCGGGAATGCTGATCGAGAAGCAGATGAGAATGACATGCGTGTCGGGATACGATAATGGGCGAAGACGATCGTAGTCCTGGAAAGATGGGCCGTGAGCATCCTGTACAGAAACCTCACGCGAAGACAGAAGCGCTGACGCCCGATTCAGGAACGTACCTCCTGACCGGCAGTGTCCCAGAGGGCAAGCTCCACTCTTTTTCCATCGACCTGCAGGGCGGGCGTGTCAGAGAAAGGGTTCAAAGGGTCGCCTGTCATCGTGCGAAACATCACCTCGACATCCGTCACATGGCTCTCGAAGACCGTCGGCACGTGTATCTGCAAAAGAAGTGTCGTAGATGGCAAGGTAAATGTAAGACGACGATGTGCGCCGATCGGGATCCACGGATGGATGCAGAGCAGGCACCAATGAGGGCGGTGCAGCGGGATTGTGCGGAGTGGCACCATGGCGCGCGGACAAAACGCCGAGTGCATGCGGAGCGGTCATACAGCAGCGCATTCAGACAAAGCATTCGGAAGTGTAGCGTTTGCGGGAGCGAGCATGTGAGCTGAGATGACTTCGCTCGACGCATGGGTAGTAGGTACATACCTCTGGGAAACCTCCACCTGAGAAAACGATGAGAAGACATGTCTTCCCGCATTCGCCGTCGCCAACTGCATTTCGAGGATTATACGTAAAATGTGGATGCGTGATAGAGAATACGACGCATGGTGGCGCGCATCAGCATAGTCGTGCTTGGGCGACAAATGTGCGCACCAATGACGAGCTTGCGGCGTTCGTACGCAGGCGACGAGGTGCTGTGCTGGGTGTTGTTGTAGCTTGGAGCGTGAGAGTAGGACATGGCAAGTGCGGTCTAGCTGTGAGCTGGGAACGAGAGCAAGGCTGGAAGCGCGCCGTAAAGCGTGCCGCCGGTATTTGATCTTGTCCGCGCCGCACAGCCTCCTTGTCCTTTCTGGTATCAGCGCGCACGCCACTCTTATCCGCTCTGAGTCCGCTTCAGACGATGCTTCTAGTCCGATCAGCCGCTGCATTGCCTTGTTGACTCGCGCGCGCTCTAGAATATCCGGATCTTGCCCAATGCGCCTAGGACAACTTCGTCTTAGACATGCACCCGGGATTGACGCTGAACTAGCCCATGCCATCCTTGTACTCGGGTACTCGGCTCTTAGAGCATAGCTCGAGCGCAGGAAGGGATATAAGCAAGACGGGAGTCAAGACTAGACAGGATCCTGGGTACCAAAATCTACAGACCGCCTAATGTGGAAAAGGATGCATTTGCGCCTGATGGGGACATCTATTGAGGGCGAGAGTTAACTCTACGGTGTTCACTGCATATACTCTGCTTGGCACACAAAATTTGCTATTAGTACGGTAACAAAATCAAGCCTGTTGAGATTTTCACCGTGTTGTCACAGTTCTCTGCTTTGGAGGGAAATGATGCACTGGCCCAAGACAGCGATCAATTCCCCCACCGGTCTCAGATATGAATGAAACGTGCCACACACCTCACGATTAGCCGCTATGAAAGCGCCAATAACTCTTCCGTGGCGGCTTACAATGGAATACGTGCCAGCGATGACGGCGATCGAGCATGATCGAAGATTACCAAGCCGGCTGAATCAGCTAGTCCATCTCGTTCAAATACCAGGTGTAGCAGAACGCTCAGAAACACATCCCTATATCACCAGAAATGGCCCCTATTGGACGCTTGACCATTGCCATCCCGCGCCAGACGCAGGCACTCGCGGTGCGCCTGCTCATTTGTGTACCCTCGCGGTTCACGTATTCAGCTTAATTAGGCGCTCGCCGTCGCAGCGTTGACCAGCACTGAGCTACTACCCACGTCCGACGATTATCAGCATTTCGCTACAAACGTCAAGCCCGAGTGGACGGCCAAATTCACATTCGGCAAGGTCCCCGCCTTCGAAAGCATCGATGGACTGGTCCTCACTGAAGGCATTGCGATTGCGCGCTACTGTACGCCTCGCGTTTATGTAGTCAACTAAAACTCACGCTTTTGCTTACGCATAGTTGCCGCACGCGCCGGTCGCACAGACTTGCTTGGCAAAACAATCGTAGATGCCGCCCTCGTTGACATGTGGACAAGCTTCGCGTACACGGAGCTCTGGCCGCTACTCATGCGTCACACCCTCGTGAGCAACAGCTACGTGCCGTACCCTGGACAAGACACAGTAGACGGTATCAACCAGCATGCAGATCGCGCGCTTGAAGCGCTCAACCGTCACTTGATCTTGCAAAAGGACAAGAGCGAGCAGTTTATTGCCACAGCGTACCTGACGGTTGTGGACCTCACAGTCGTTGCGATGCTCCGTGCGGGATTCGGAAACTTCATCGATGCACAGAGACGCAAGCGCTGGCCGGAGCTGAAGGTTTATACTGAGCGCGTACTTGAAGATCCGATTCTGGCAGATGTGTATGGTGTGATCGAGTACTGCGAAGAGGCTTCAAGCTATGTGCCCAAAGTCTGATGCCAAATTGTTCTTATGTTTTTCTGAATTCCCAATCAATTGCCTTCATTTGACGCCATAAATCTTCGGCGGGGTATTATCACCAGTACAGCTCTTTCCCCCGACTTTTGGAGCGGATGGAAGTGCGGTAGTGAGTTTCGTGGAAAGAACTAGAAATATGAGCAAACGTCGGACAGAGGTGATTACAGATAAGCGACACTTTGGCAAAGTTCCAATTCATGACTCAATATACCCACTCTACGTGGCGAGCATCAATGCAGGAAGCCGTACATCAATATCAAACCAGGCATTATGTTCACAGTCCGACCGATGCTCCATCAGCCACCGCATCTTTTCCTTGACATTGTCATCCTTGAGCATAGCGTCCACGTCGGGCTGCTTCTGGAAGGCAATCGTTGCGGCAAGCTGAAACTGCTGCCAGAGCGAGCGACTGGTCCCACCCAGTGAAAAGCCACACGTCGCGCACTGGCCATCGTTGTATGACCCAAAACGCTGTTCGCGCATGTGTGAGACCCAGTAGAAGTAGTCAATCCTTTTATTGCGCTGCCGAATGACGTCCTTTAAGACGCGAGCGGGTGTGTCGTCGGGAATCGAGTCTAGGTCAAGCGCGCTTCCCACACATGTCGCCTCACTGGTGACTCTCAGTTGTTCCCAGCCGTGCTGCGATGCGAGCTTCAGCTGCAGGAATGGCTGATCTACAAGCCCCCACGCAAAAGCTTCGAAAGCTTGCACTTGTTTGAGACACGGATCGCGTCATCGAATCTCGTGGTGCTGTTGAGGTGCTCAGTCGAAGGTACCTCTCCTCGGACGATAGCGAGCACAATTGCGACGAATATGCTGTGCTCGTGTAGTGGTATAGACTGGCAATGTGACGAATAACTATTGGCGAGTGTTGGCGCGAGTAATGATTCGAAGTACGGGGATGCTCCAGACAGTACAGAAGCTGACACTGAGAAAAGAAACCCGTCTGAACTCTCGAGAGTGACCTGGTTTAATTCCTCGTGATTGACATGGTCAGTAGACATGAGGGGCGGAAGCGAAGAAACGTCAGAACTCCGCGAGGACAATGGTTGCGTTCGAACGCGTCGCCTGTCGTTCAGGGTGGACTGAGCTCGGCTCGCACTTGGCTTCACTTTCTCTCCACAGCATGGCTGGGAACCTGCACCCATCCGGACTTCACGCCTAAGCTCCGCTACAGCTCTAAGACACAGTTCCCGTTCAACTTTGATGGATTCCCAGACGTAGATCCCGAATTTGTCTTGGAGATACTTCGCGAGCGCCAGCACAGGGTCGAGACTTTCAGGCAACGACTAGTCCACGGTCGAATTTGATCAGCAGGATGAAGAAGAGAATTGCCGGTCGTCCATTTTATTCGTGGAATACGATTCGCACGATTGAATGTGTAGCGTGCGCTGTCGACCGGTCGAAAGGGACTCGGGGATCCGATAGTTCTCACTCGCTCAGGCTCCACCATACCATGTACCTTTCCAAATCCCTAGTTTATATCCCTACACACGGAGGACCTTAGCCTACAGAGTGAGAGAAGTCGGGACGGTATGCGCGCGCAGTAGTACACTCAATGCAGCAGAAGCGAGGAAGAAACGACGGTGCGGGTGTGTTGAAGAGTTCCAAGGAAGACCGATTTGCGCGATGGACCGAGACGGGAGGACATGCAATGTGAGCAACATAGGGCAAATGAGAAATGCAGAACAACGTTTCAACGAGACGCGATTACGCCGTGACGGCGGCAAAGTTGGTCGTGAAGCCGATGACGGCGTTGAACGCGTCGGCCTGTGCGCCACCCTTGGTGGCATTCGCCGCGGCATCTTGCGCGCGGCGGCACACCTGCACGCCGTCCGAGTCGTTCTTGAGCCCGCAGCGGTTGATGAGGTCGAGGCACGTCGAATCGGTGATGACGGCAATGTTGAGCGCGGCGTCATGTGGGAACGCGGTCAGATCGGCAGCCTAATTAGGATGTGTGAGCTGAACAGGAGGTCGCAATGATGAACGAGGGACGTACAGCGAACGCAAGCTCGTTCGGGTTGCGGCCAGGCAGGCCCTTGCCGAACTGGATCTGCGGCGCGGGGCACGAACCGAAGTTCGAGACGTTTCCGTTGGCGGGCTGCGCGTTGTTGTTCTGCCACACGAACATCGGTATCAGTGTTCAAATTGAGACGAACGATAAGCTGAGCACATACGTTGTTCCCGTTGTTGTTGTTGCCATTGTTGCCATTGTTCTGGCCCTACGCGAGGTTAGCAAGACGAACGGCCAAAACGTGAGCAAAACATAGATACATACATTGTTACCGTTCTGGCCGTTCTGGCCGTTCTGGCCATTGTTGTTACCGTTGTTGTTGCCATTGTTGCCATTGTTTTGGCCCTGCATGATGAAGTCAGTCGCTGCACCCGATGACTTTTCTGTCCTTTACGCACGTTGTTGCCGTTGCCGTTGTTGTTGTTGTTTCCGTCATCGGTCTGAGTCGCCTCAGCGGCATCGGTGGTAGTAGTCGCAGTCGCAGTCGCAGCGGGATCAGCAGCCACAATAGCATCACACGCGAAGGCAATCATGCCGCTGTCGTTGGTCTGGCCAACGACCGGGCCTACACCGGCGCTAGAGCAGTCTACGGTGTCGAAGAGCAGACACGTCGAGCTGGGTGCAGGGATGAAGAACTTGACGTCGTTCGCCAATGGGCGCGGGATCGAGAAGCACGAGCCCTTGGTGTTGGCGAGGATGGTGAAGCAGTTGGTTGTGCCGTCGGTGTTGCGGCACGCTTCAATGGTGTCCTTGATACCCGTGTCCTGGTCGCCAATGGCCTGGTTGGCGCCTCCGCCGCCGTTGTTGTTGCCGCCTGTGGCTTGGGCAGCGTCCGAGGTGGAGGTGGAGGTAACAGCAGTGGTCTCAGCCGCGCTCGACGTCGTCGCGCCATTCCCGGCATTGCCATTACCAGCATTGCCATTACCGGCATTGCCGGTGCCAGCATTACCACCCTGGTTGCCGCCACGACCGCGTCCGCCTCCACGTCCGCGCCCAAATGACGCTACGTTGGCACCACCGCGACTACGGGCGAGGTCGGCGGCAGACATTCCGGGAAGACCTCCAGGCTGGAACGTCATGGCGAGCGGGTCCGCGCGTTGGCGGCCTGAAGCAGTCACACCATTTCGTGCGCGCTCGGTGATGCGGCGGATCTGCGTAGCAAGGGGGTTCAGCGAGCTGTCGGTGAGGCGACCGAAGCGCCAGGTAGAGTAGGTCACATCCTCGCGCGGTGTGCCAAGCACAGAAATAAGCAAGGACAGATATGCGACGTGGTGTGGCGTTGCGCAGACATTGGGATCAAAGAATGTGAGCGAAAGGGTGGTTGCGGGCACGACGGCCGATCAATGATTCCTGAGATGATGCGCGGTTACGAAATTGAACCGCCGGCGCAACGGTACAGCGACCCGTGCATCAAAAAAAGCAACAGTCTGTCAAGCAAGCGAGCTGGGTACCACGACCGGGATTCGATGGGATGAAAAGATTGCACATGTAGGAGGTGGGAAGGGACCAGGTTTGGATGGGGAAACGTGCCACTTGAGACGACCAGGAGTGCAGTACTTACAGGCTGAGGGAGGGCTGATACAGCGGCAACGCCTGCAAGAGCGAGGACAAGGTTGGATAGTTGGACCATCGTGATTGAACTTTGACTAGGTGGGGCGAGGGACGAGCGTCGAGTTCGTCTGCTGCGACGAACATCACAGCAATCACATCAGCAACCCGTCCGTTCTATTCGCATATCAAGATGGACGTACCTTTCAACGAGGAAGTGGGTTGTAAAGAGGGTGAAAAGAACGAAGAGAATTGGGGCTGGCCCGATAGAGAGGTTTCTTGCTGCTACTGCGCTTGGATGTACCTGTGACTAGTAACTTTGATGTCCTTGCACCAGGCAGAGAACGCGCGCTCCCGGAGCGAAAGCAACGACTGTAATGCATAGGTGCGCATGTGTTGGGAAACAGACATGCAGAGTGCGCGCCACGATATGAAAAGACAATGATTTCTGGTGAGCGCATGTTCGAGCTAACTACAGCGAGCATACGCACCTGAAGGGAAAAAGAAGGGCGGGCGTAAGACGGAAAGGAATGGCTGGCCAGATTCGAGCCCCACGTTGCTTTTGAGGCACACGTCTGTCGTTGATGGCAACCGTCACCACCGTGACAACCGCCATCCCGCTTTCTCCTCTACATGTCCTCTCCCAGGTGGTGGTTCCAAGCATAGTACTCCACCTCCTGGATGGGAGGGCTAGTGTTTGTCATGCATGAGTCACTCACTCCCTGGCTTCATTCGCGCGCCGCGCCGAGAAAGAGGCTCTTCTTCCGCGACTGCTGTTGAATCACTGAGTCTGGATCATTTCTTGGCGCGACTCTTATGACGCCGCTTGACGCTGTTGCGTGCTTGTGCATGAACAGCCAACAGCCACCAGATCACATATTGTTTATTATGCCCCACCGGCCAGAGTCTGCCCATGGTATGCTCTGCAATTAGAAATTGGTGCGGGAGTCGTTAGCTGACAAAAGTGCATCTTTTAGCGCGGCAAGCTTGGCCTTTTTAAGGCGGAACATCACTAAACAATGCCATTCATGAACGATACCGGTAACGCGGTAAAACAAGTGAAGAGCAGCCGACCAGCGTTGCGCCTGGTTCACGAGGGCAACTGGCGTCGGTGAATCTCACGCGATGTTTTAGCGCCACCCGTTTTTCTGGTCTCGCTTTTTTTTTAACTTCCCTAATCTCACTGTAGCTCGTCACTTGCTCAGGGGACAATTATTTATAGCCCGGTCCGTTCTATCGAACTTGATCTGTCGCGTGCGTCGCAACGCCGTCGCTCACTGAACTCACTACTCACAGATGATTGAATGCGCAAGAGGAGAGGTTGTGATGGCCGTGCCACTACACCCCAGCATGGTGACTTGCACTTGCAATGCAAGCACGAGGGTCGTAATATTCGGCCAACTAAGCGTTCCGGTGGACTCAGGCTCATGATATATCAGAAGAGAGTGTCAGGGGCGGGACCCCGACGGCCACGGATCCATCTCTCCTTTACCTCCCAGCCGTCACAGTCATGCCCGACACTGCACCATCGCGACACAGCACGCTCTGGAAGGAAGATGGAAACATCGTGATCCAGGTACTGCAGCGCTGTCCCCCCATTTCAATAGCAGTGACCTGACTATAATCTCAGGCAGAGCAGACACTTTTCAAGTTGCACCGTTCTATCCTTAGCGGCGAGAGCGAAGTGTTTGCCGGGATGTTCACGGCTGTTTCAGCGGGTAAAGATGGAACAGAAGACGTACCATTGCGGCTTCAGCAAGTGTCCGCAACCACGCTCGCGGATCTGCTCGCCATCGTCTATACTGCGTACGTACGTGTCAGCCTCCCATGAAATTGCAACTGACGGATGTTAAATCTCAATCAGCTGGACTGTGGATGAGAGTACGACTACTTTGGAGGGGTACATGGACGTGCTGCGTCTCGCGCACAAGTTCCAGTTCGCAAACATCCACAGGGAGCTCTTACCACAGCGCTTATCGATCGAGCAGCGCTTGCACCTGGCAATTACGTCATGTGGTGCAGATGACTGGGGCGAGATTGCGTTCAACGAACTCGTCCTCGCCTCTGATATCGAGGAAGCCACTGATGACTCGACTCTCCTGCCGGCCGCACTCTGGTCCCGTATTTTCCGCACAAGAATGCGGATCGTCCGCCTTAGAAGTCGTGCCACTCATGTGTGCAAAGAACACCAAGTGGGACTCACTCGGCTATGGCAGAGTGACGTAACTATGTCCAGCTTGCAGTCAAAGAGATGCGGAAAATTGTGGAGTACTTTGCAAATCTGTGAGATTAATGCGATACACGCCCAGGAAGTGAAACTCATCCAGGAAGCTTGGATCGCTGGGAAATATTTGGCAAGTAGCTAGGGTGACCTTTATCATGACTAGCCCGGACGTCGCATACCCAGATTAGGTTTAATCCAGATAGTCGCGAGTTAAAAGCTTTGATGACCTATGTAACTCTCGAATGTAATACTACTGAAGTTTGGACAACTGACCGTGAGAACCACGATCACCCAACGTACCCCGAGGTATTATTCACTGAACCGGTATTGGCCATGATTCATGCCAAGCAGCTGGATTTCTGCGCAAGCAACTGTCATTGAGCCGAATGGCCTGGTGTTCTGAGGTTATCGAAGACGATCCAATGCTAGCAAATTCGACGGCCTTAACAAAAACAGATGCTACAGTATGACTCTCTCATTAACCCGCCTGAAGCTAATCACCTATTCAGAAAGCGGTCTTCCATGATACCCTATTTGTTCAGCTGAGTTGAGGTTGCACGCCGGTTGCCTCGTGTCAAGAATGTTTCGCTATCCGTATGCTTCCTGTCTAATTCTGCTAACATTCAATAGCTATCGATATATGTGAAGAGCAGCGCGGAGTGAGTTGAGGCGGTCACGAGCCCAAGTCCGTCCGTCCATGACATCCAGAAAGGTAAACTGCGGCGTGACAGGACCCTGACGGCCACGAGGACGGCTTTCCTTTGTTCACCACACACATATACATGACCGACACCGTACCATCACGCCACAGCACCCTTTGGAGGGACGACGGAAACGTTGTGATTCAGGCAATACTAAAGTAGTCGCGTTTATCAAAGACAAGCTTACGGAATCGTAGGCGGAGCAAACGTTATTCAAACTGCATCGCTCGACTCTCAGCGTGGAAAGCGAGGTGTTCGCTGGAATGTTTGCGGCCACCGCAGCCGGCAGGGACGGAACAGAAGAGGAGCCGCTGCGCCTTGAGCAAGTGTCCGCAACTACTTTTGCAGATCTGATGACTATGATCTACACGGTGTACGTGCCAACTCACATACACATCTGACCGACCTCAAACGTCATACAGCTGGACGGCAGAGGAGAGTCCAACGAGTGTGGACGGGTACATCAACATACTCCGCCTCGCACACAAATTCCAGTTCGCCAACATCCACCGGGTGGTCAAGAAACTCCTGCCGTCGCGCCTATCGATCGAGCAACGTTTGCACCTAGCGATTACGTCGTGTGATGTAGATGAGTGGGGCGAGACTGCTTTCAGCGACCTAGTGTTTGCCGCCGACATCGAGGATGCGGCCGATGGCTCGAGCCTCCTGCCAGAATCGTTCTGGTTGCGCATTTTCCGTACTAGAATGCAGATTGTTCGGTTTCGCCAGGCCGCGAGGATGCATCTCTGCCGGCAGCACGAAACCGGCGCCGCCAGGCTCTGGCAAAACAGCAAGCAGCCTGAGAAGTCTAGCTTGCGGCCAAAAGGATGCAATGCCCGGACTGGTATGTGTCCCTACAGGCTGGACAACAAGGAGTCCAAGGAAGCCAAACTGATCAAGAGAGCTTGGGAATCAGAAACCACTACATTGGTTCGGATGACGAGGAATCACTGTTTTAGAAACTGGAACTCTAACAAACAAAGTATAAGCTGTATAGAGATCGATATGATACTTTTTCATCAAGCGCCAACGCCGAAGTGGTAACGACTGACTGTGACAACCATGATCGCCCCGCGTCCGAGGAGTGCATCACGAACCAGTGCCGGCCTTGATTACACAGCGGGGGAGGGAAGACTTTTCCTCTAGAAAAACGGGTGTGACCAGCGAGAGGTTTTTTTCTCGTTTTGTCCAAGGGAACACGCGAATAAAATGAAATGTGCAATATCTCGACGTTTTCCCAACGCGAAAATGCCGAGTAAACGATGTGTCCATTGTGCTTACGTTGTTCATCGGAGACAATGCCGAGAAAATCGAGCCTTAATGGTTACAGTGTTTTCCTCCGCAAAAACGCCGAGTCTACGCAGGTACGTTAGATCCGACGTTTTCATTGGTCGAAAATGCCGGATCTACTTACGCTGCGTGTTTCCAAGATTTAGCTGCCGCTAGAACGCGAGAAAAATGATTGTACGTATACCTTACGTTTGGTCTCCAGAGTAAACCTGCGAAAATCTCAGCTGGAACAACGTAGGGCTTGCGCACACAAAAAAACGGCGGGAATACGAAGCCTCAATTTTCCTATCGTTGTCCCACCGGAACGACGCGGCGAGAATGGACACTACGCCGCCCCTAAGTTTTATCTCAGACACAACTCTCGGAATATGAAGTAAAACTAGTTCGGCGGCACGCACGAGTGGCTCTGACTTAGCTTCTGTCAATCTTGCTTTGCAACCCATGTTCGTTTCCCCGGTATTCCGCCAAACTATTTACCAAAAATTTTACTCCATATTCCGAGAGATGTGTCTGAGATAAAACTTAGGGGCGGCGTAGTGTCCATTCTCACTGCGTCGTTCCGGTGGGACAACGATAGGAAAATTGAGGCTTCGTATTCCCGCCGTTTTTTTGTGTGCGCAAGCCCTACGTTGTTCCAGCTGAGATTTTCGCAGGTTTACTCTGGAGACCAAACGTAAGGTATACGTACAATCATTTTTCTCGCGTTCTAGCGGCAGGTAAATCTTGGAAACACGCAGCGTAAGTAGATCCGGCATTTTCGACCAATGAAAACGTCGGATCTAACGTACCTGCGTAGACTCGGCGTTTTTGCGGAGGAAAACACTGTAACCATTAAGGCTCGATTTTCTCGGCATTGTCTCCGATGAACAACGTAAGCACAATGGACACATCGTTTACTCGGCATTTTCGCGTTGGGAAAACGTCGAGATATTGCACATTTCATTTTATTCGCGTGTTCCCTTGGACAAAACGAGAAAAAAACCTCTCGCTGGTCACACCCGTTTTTCTAGAGGAAAAGTCTTCCCTCCCCCGCTGTGTTAGTACCCCAGCAGCCGGATCTCTGAACAAACAAGCGACGATCAGCCGAGCGGTGTAGTGTTGAGTCAATCTCCAAGGCGGCGATCTATTGTCAGTCAGCAAATTTGGAGGTCGCAGCTCCGAATCAGCAACTTGCTGCGGCGCGACTCGCTCCTTGATCTCCATATAGTCAGTTTACCCTTTTGGGAAGCAATGATGTATGATCCGGATCGTTTCGTTGAGTAAGCTTTACCGGTAAGGAGAGGAGAAAAGTTGGACAGAAGTTCTGCTCGTATGCTGTGTGCTGACCGCAAGTCTGGTATATTGCGCCGACCGCCTGGTCGGTCCCCTTTCTAGTTCGGCGACTTGCGCTCACAATCTGGAATGCGGGGAGTAGACTCCGGTTAAACCTGTTTCCCATATCATGACGTTCGATTTTGGACTGGATGCCGCGTGTAATTGGAACCAAATAAGCTCCGTTGGAAATCGTATCGGGTCCCCTCGTCGATGGACCTATTGACTCTCTTCGTGCGATCACTTAAATACCAAAACTCTGCAGCAAGGCACGCGGTGCGCGCGCGTTTCTGCATCCCATGCCGCGCGCGACTATCTACCAGGACTGCATCTTGGATTACGGGCTTGGTCAGTTCTTGGCCATGTCAAGGGGCGCTGGTTACTCAAACACTGGTCATTTGAACATTGGTCGTGTTTGCGTTCGCAGTATGAGATCAGATCCAACCGCAATGTGCGCCGGTGCGTTTAAGATCCTTCATTGTGGTGCATAAATATATATATATATAAATGTTGAATCACGGTCGAGCAACAAAAATCGAAGGGCTTCACAGTAAGAAGTCGAGGCCTTGGAGAATCCTCGCCCAATGTCCATTCCATAGGCAATTATACTTGACCACATGGCAAGCACATGCATGCACAACGAAAATAGCAAAGCCGTTCATTCAGCTATTGGGCGCGCCCGCGGCCGAGGTGCCGTTGATTGGTGCCAAGAAGGCAACAGGCGGGAGTGGTGTGGCGACGAGCCGCGGGTGTGACGCGTAAACGAAGATCCTCGATGCCGTTCGCCGGGGGCTCTTGCAGTGGACGGACGGACAGCAGAACAATGATGAGCCGAAACAAAAGATATTACAGGAGGGAAATGAAGAGGTTTTCAAGAATGGATACACGAATATCTCGTGCGCAGTGATCCAATAACAGGCGACCAAACATTTAGGGAACGAAGCTTCTCTCAGGGACCAGGGCACGGGACAGGACCCTCTCTGGCACAGGCATTGCAGGACCGGACGTAGGTGGCCGCAGCGCGATTCTAGGAGGCCGAAGAGGAAACCTAAGATTGGAACATGTGGAAGGGAGGGAGCCAGTGCGGAGAGAGAGAGGTGGTGACGGTTGCCATCAAGTGCGCAGCTCGCCCGAACTTGGCTCACCTCATTTCTCAAAAGCAAAACGGGCGCACGGGCGCTAGATCTCGCCGGCCATCCCTTTCCTCCCTCTCCTTCTCCTCGCCCGCCCACCTCTCTCCCTCTTCTTTTTTCTTTTCCCTTTTCGGTGCGTTGTTTCCGTTCTCTACGCGACCACAGTCCAGACCCGGCTGACTTTGCTTTTCGCTATGTTGTCGCGCACGGACGTTTGGACGGAATCGGACACCTGGACACGGTCACGAAGCAGTTGGTTGCCTTCGCTCCGGGAGCGCGCGTTCTCTGCCTGGTGCAAGGACAACACAGTTACATTTCACGTACATCCAACGCGCAGCAGTAGCCAAGAATCCTTTCACCCCGGGCCAGCTCCCAAACTCTCTTCGTTCTCTTTCTTCACCCCGTTTTACGACCCTCTCGTTTGAAACGGTACGCTTTTATATCAACAACTTGTGCTGAAATAGACCAGGTCGCTGATGTGATTGCCGCGATCCCCGACCCAGACGAACTCGACGCTCGTCTAACCACAAAGTTCATTTACGATGGTCCAATTGTCCAGCCTTGTTCTCGCCCTTGCAGGCGCAGTCGCCGTTTCGGCCCTCCCCCAGCCCGTGAGTACTCTCTTTGTACCAGCCCGTTTTCCCCATTGTGCCTACCCCATTCCCCCTGTTCCTTGTTCCCAACGTTGTGCATCGGCATCTGCGATATTTTCATCCCCCGACGAGAGACCCTGTCCCCTGTTGCGTCCTGTCAGCCAGCTCACCCGTTTCACCGCCTGTTCTGTTGGACTGCTGGATCTACCGGCATCGCAATCTCGAACCGGCATATCACAACAATGATCCGCCGTCATTGCCCGCCCGCACCCACCCGTTAGCCTTTTTCCTCGTCAATCCCCCCAAAATGCATATGCACGACCTCCAGTCATCTCGTGCACCAAACGTCAATGACCCATACGCTCGAATAACTATTACGACCCCTCTTCTTCTTCTTCCTCTTTTCTTTCGTTCCGGCGCCCCTATTCCGCACATCAAGCCATCATGCTAAACCCGTCGATCCGCAGGTCCGCCTCCTCACCGACCGCGCACGAACAGGCGTAACCGCCTCTGGCCGCCAACGCGCCACCCCGTTCGCCATGACCTACGTACCCGGAGGTCTTCCCGGCAAGTCCGCCGACGACCTCGCCGCTGCCAGCGACGATAGCGGCGCCAGCGTCGCGTCCTTTGGCCGTGGACGTGGACGTGGACGTGGAAAGGGCCGTGGTGGTAACAAGGGCGGTAACGCTGGGACTGGCAATGCTGGGAACGGCGCGACGACGTCGAGCGCGGCCGAGACGACGACCGATGCTGCTGCCGTGACCGAGACATCCTCTAGCGACACTGCCCAGGCCACTGGCGGCAACGGCAACGGCAACAACAACAACAACAACAACGGCGGTAACAACAACGGCGGTAACAACAACGGCGGTAACAACAACGGCAACAACGGCGGCAACAACGACGGCGGAAACGCCGCCGCCGACCAGAACACCGGGATCAAAGACACGATCGAGGGCTGCCGCAACACGGACGGCAAGACCAACTGCTTCACGATCCTCGCCAACACGAAAGGCTCGTGTTTCTCCATCCCGCGTCCCCTCGCGAGCGACGTCAAGTTCTTCATCCCCGCGCCCAACGCGACTTGCACGCTCTTTGACAACATCAATTGCGACGGCGCCGGCCAGGGCCCCGCCGTCGGTCAGATCGACGATAGCAAGATGATTGCGTTTGCGTGCGATGCCATTGCGGCTGCCGCTCCGGCTGCAGGCGCGACTGCCACTGCGTCTGCGACCGAGACCACTACCGATGCTGCTCAAGCGACTCAGACCGATGCTGGAAACGGTAATAACAACGTGCGTAGAATGTGATTTTAAAAAAAGCAGGAAACTGACTTGATCCTGCAGGGCCAGAACAACGGCAACAACGGCAACAACAACGGCCAGAACGGTAACACCGGCAACAACGTACGTCTCTCCCTTTTCTCGTTATCACTCGTTCATCTCGCTTAACCCCTGCGCAGGGCCAGAACCAAGGTAACAACGGCCAGACTGGTACCGGCACCGGCACCGGCCGTCCAGGCCGTGGTGGAGGTCGCGGCGGAGGTCGCGGCGGCAACGGCGGCGGTCGTAACAACCAGGGCCAGGGTGCGTGAACGCAAGCCCGTTTAATGCGGTTTCTCGCAAAGAATTGTAGAGCAGGCTGGCCTGACCTGAATCTTTTTTCTTGACTCTTTTCTCTCGCTGCTGCTATTCTATGTGTATTATGTCACACCAACGCACGCGCTCTGGCAACCAACGTATTATGGAACCCGATCCCCACACAAAAATAACTCGCTCCACAAATATCTCGAACCCCGAACACCCGAACCTTAATCTCGCAAACTCTCACACGAACCCTCGGACACCACTGCATCGACGCGACGGGCGCCTCTTTCGCCACGCCTCCTGCACGCCACACGCCACACGCCACTGCGTACCACCCTGGTCGCAATGAACAACGCGCTTGGCGTGCCCGTCCCCCTATGCGTCACCGCTCACCGCTGCGGTGCCCCCCCTCCCAAACTCCTACCCCCACAACGCCGAACGCCGAACGCCGGACACCCCCCCCCCACCGCCTCGGAACCCGCCCCTCGCGAATTACCAATATTGGTAACTTATGCCCCTTGGGAAATGGAAACGGGGATTCTAACGGGGGGTGCGTCGAATTCATGTTGCGCGGTTGGCTGATGGTTCTTTTGTGGGGCTTGGCGTTATTTCGCGATGCTCTTCTGTGCTTGTGGCTCCTCGGATACGGCTCCCACGCCTCGCGTATACAGGCAACCAGCTCGGTAATAGCAGTTCCAGTGCTAGCGCCGGTACTAGCACCGCTGTTACCACCAAGACAACCGCTGCTACCACCAAGACCACTGCCGCTACCACCAAGACCAACGCGGCCACCACCAAGACCACTGCTGCTGCCACCACCAAGACCAAGACCAAGACGACAAAGTCGAGCACCAAGACCAAGACCAAGACCAAGACGTCGACCGCCGCCACGAGCAAGCCGACCAAGTCCTCCTCGTCCTCGTCTCTCTCGGTAAAGCCGACCGGCGGGTTCGTCGTCAAGTGCGTTTTGCGTTTTTCTTTCTCGCATTTCCTTGATGTGCATACTGACGCTCCCCGCACAGGCCAACCAAGTCTTCCTCGTCTGCGTCTGCTACCAAGACCTCCACCAAGACCAAGACCACGTCCGCATCGGCCGTCAAGCCCACCAAGACGTCCACAAAGACCAAGACCACCAAGACGTCGACCAAGACCAAGAGCACCACCAAGGCCACATCGACCGCCCAGGCGACCAAGTCCACGTCCACCAAGACGACAGCGACCGCGTCCAACGTCAAGCCGACCAAGACCAAGACCAAGTCGCGCACCAAGACGCGTACCGCCGGTGGCCAGACGTCGACGAGCAGTGCTGCCCAGACCTCGAGCTCGTCTGCATCGCAGGCCCAGCCTACGCAGGGTAACGGCAACAACGGCAATGGTTCTCAGCTCGGAGGTGCGTCCCGCTCTCGAATGCAGATCCATCCTCCGCCGTTCTGACTTGCCACCATTTAGGAAACAACCCGAACGCGGCCAACGGCGCGACCGACAGTGGGTTCAAAGACACGGTCCAAGTGTGCCGCGGCAGCCGCGCCGACCAGCAGTGCAACAGGATCCTGGCCGACACCAAGGGCCACTGCTTCACGCTGCCGGAGCCGTTCCGCGGCGACACGGGCTTCTTCCTGCCGCCGATCAACGGCACGTGTGTGCTCTTCACGGACGAGGACTGCAACAACACGCAGAGCAGCTCGACCGCCTTTGGTAGCATCAATAACAGGAACCAGCTCGCGTTCTCGTGCACGCTTGTGACCGCAAATGCAGGTGCTGGCAATGCCAATGCAGGTGCTGGTAATGCTAATGCAGGTGCTGGCAATGCCAACACTGGCAACACTGGCAACACTGGCAACACTGGTAACAACAACAACAATAATGCGAACAACGGCAACAACGTATGTACCCATTCGTCACTCGTCTCAGTGAGTTCAACGCTGACCTCGACGCCCCTTGTAGAACAACAACAACGGCAACAACGTACGTGCCAACCTCACTGTTCATATGGATGGCTCGATGCTGACTGGGACTTTCCTTGCAGAACAACGCGCAGCCCGCCAACGGGAACGTCTCGAACTTTGGTTCGTGTCCTGCACCACAAATCCAGTTCGGCAAGGGCCTGCCAGGCCGTAACCCGAAGGAGCTCGCGTTTGCTGTACGTCGCCCCCATCTCACCCTCTATTCTTCTTTGCGCTCACACATCTCAAACAGGCCACCGATCTGACCGCGTTCCCGCACGACGCCGCGCTCAATATCGCCGTCATTACCGACGCCACATGCCTCGACCTCATCAACCGCTGCGGGCTCAAGAACGACTCGGACGGCGTGCAGGTATGCCGCCGTGCCGAGGCTGCCGCAGCCAAGGCGACCAAGGGCGGCGCGCAGGCCGACGCGTTCAACGCCGTCATCGGCTTCACGACCAACTTTGCCGCCGTCAAGGCCTAATCGCATTTGTTTTTGCATCTGGACTGGTCCTTTGCCCTGTGTTCCTTGCATAGCCTGTCGTTCTCCATCCATCCATCGCACAAACCCCCACCTCCTCTGGGACTCTTTCAACACTTGCACTCCCCACGCACGGTCGTTTCTTCCTCTTCTGCTGCATTGAATGTACTGCTGTGCGCATACCATCCCAACTTCTCTCGGTCTGTAGGCTTAGGTCCTCCATACGCATTGGGATAGAAACTCGGGATTTCGGAAAGGAATTCGATCTGGCGGGAAACTGAGCTCGTCCGCGTGGCGCGGGATCCTCCAGCTTCATGGGTCACAGTAGACCTTCCTCATGTCCTCACATCGAGTCTAATCGAGATTAGAACTATCTCAACAGGTGTCAGCGTGCTTTCCCATGGTTTTTGGAGGGGAATCAGGCTGACTGTAAGCAGATATCCACATCGTTGGAAAAATAGGGACTTCGGCAGTAGTTTACGGCATGGCGTTTCGGCGCATCACCGCTCACTTGTTGCGGGAGCATGGGTTAATATTGTGATTCTTGGTCTCGCCGGTCAAACATGCTAATGTAGCGCATCTACCAATTCTTAAGACTATACATCGGCCCAGGCCCGCTCGATGACATCCAACATGCCGTCTCCCAGCACATGCGCATCGCATCGACCTGATGTCCTGGTGCATGTTCCTACGAGGTTCAATGCCATTCCGAGCCCGGCGATTGAGTGCGGCAAGAAGATATCCGTGAGGTACTTTGCAGTAGGGCAAATTGTCACGCCTGGCGTCCGAGTTAATGCTGCACGCGCCCGTATGACCTGCAATCGGGCACGATATATGCGTATCCAGATCTCCGTCGGTAGCTGACCAGTACCCTCCACATCCACTGCAAGCACCAGCTCTGTGAATGCCAACTGCCCCCATTGATCAACACCAGCATCCGAGATCGCGAGTTGCAGTCGCTGCTCGATTGAGAGCCTCGGCGGCAACAGGTCCGACACGATTTCATGCACACCGGTGAAACGAAGCTTGTGCGCGAGCCGGAGGACTGCGATATAGTCTTCTGTCGTCATCGCACTTCGCTTCTCGGACCATCTGTGGTGATGGAGGGTGTGGTTTTGTCAGTAGTAGTAGTAGTAAAATAATATAGATTGCGCACATACGGAGTATAGATCATTGCAAGTAGGCATGCGAAGGCAGGTGCCTCTACCTCTTGCAACACAAGGGGCTTTTCTTCTGTACCATCGCTACCGGGCGCAACTGCCTCGAACATCCCGGAGAAGATCTCACTCTCCGCAGCAAGGACCGAGCGGTGGGGCTTGAACAACACATCTCCGACCTACAGAAAGTATTCGACTACGTGTAGTGGACTAAATAGATGTCGCACACCTGGATCACAATACTCCCGTCATCTTTCCACATCGCTGTGTGCCGAATCAAATCTCTGCCTGCCATCGCGGCTATCTGTGCGCAGAAGGCAAAGTCGGCCTCGTGGTGTTCGCGATTTCTTATGTCCGGATCTTCTCCCGACAGGCACCAAACAAACAACCACACTTCGTTTGCGGGTAGTCTAATGCTGAGTCAACGCTGACTTCTGGCACGAAATCTCACCTTGCATCAATTTACAGTAAAACTCGTTTTGAGTGATGGTGGCGATTCCACAATACTGCCTCAGTATGTAGGTGGGTATTGAGAACCGAGCTCAGTTGAGTTTGAAAGACAGGGGTGCTCGGCAGCGGTCTTATATTATCTGGGACTCTTGGCGCCATCCCAACTTCTCTCGCTTTGTAGGCTTAGATCTTCCATACGTGTTGGGATAGAAACCAGGACTTCGGAAATGAATATGATCTGGTGTACCCCACGTGTTCCCCGAGCGGATACGCGTGTGACAGGAGAAGTCTGATAATATCTTGAATGCATAAAATGTTCATAGTCGGCGCAACGAGAAATTACAGAGGGTCCCCGCATCGCGAAACACGCTCATATTGCATACAGAAGGCTGAGGTACCGATCAAGCGTTGGTATTATTAGATCAACGCGAGAATCTCTGTCCAGCTATTTTGAACGAGTATGGGCTCGCTTGGGGCCTTGCAGCAACATTTTACGTAAATTTCATATGGTCCGTCGCTTTTGGGTCTCCATATATGCTTGTCGAGTCTCCCATGGGTCGTGGAGCAGAAAGTCTCGCCGACGCGAGCTTTGAGTACGCGCAGTCGCGTGCGGTAAACTTTAGACCAGACGTCACTTTCTAGCAGATCACTACCGTCGCCGCGCTCCTCCAGATCAATGGCATACACGAGTTGCTCGAATGCTGCCGCACCCCATTCATCAACCCCGGTGTGAGACATCGCAAGATGCAGGCGCTGCTCGATAGTCAGTCGTGACGGCAGAAGATCCAAGACCACCCGATGGACGTTGAAGAAATGCAGCTTGTGCGCCAGTCGCAGGACATCCATGTATTCCTCTGTGCTCAAAGCGCTATCCTTCTCAACCCAGCTGTATTATATCAGATTCAACATAAGCTGTCAGGAATAGGCAGACTCGCGTACACAGTGTAAATGATTGTGATCAAGTTTGCAAACACCGTCGCCGACACCTGTTCGAGCACGAGAGGTTTCTCTTCTGTGCCGTCCGTATCCGGTGCGACAGCATCGAACATTCCGGAGAAGACCTTACTCTCCGCAGAGAGAACTGAGCGGTGGAGCTTGAATAGCGTTTCTCCCACCTTAGAGAAAGTATTGGATTAAACCGCAACTTGAGTAGTAGTGGAGAATAGATCGTCACACCTGGACCACGATGCTCCCGTCATCCTTCCAAAGCGTCGTGTGTCGAATGAGATCTGGGTCTGCCATAGCAGCTAAATTGCGGAGGAGAAGAGTTGCCTCGTGGTGTCCACGATTTCCTCCGCCAATCGTCTTCTGAGACAGCACCAAACAATGACACACCGTACGCGGAACGTCTAGTTCCGAGTCTATGCTGACTTCGGGCAATAGCTCAACTCCTGCGCCTAGAAGTAATGATGAGCCTGACTTTGAACAAAGCTGGTGATCAAATGTCACAGCTTGAGTAGAAAGGACCGTATCGCGAGCCGAGCTGAGTTGAGTTTAAAAGACAGGGGCAGTCGCGGTCGGTCTTCTGTTATCGGGCTTCCCTGCCGATGAGTTTCACGCTGAGACCTGATTCTGAGTAGTAGAAAAACACTGCGAGCATATGTCCGATTGTGCTCCAGACTACATTCTACGCGCTTTGCGGAGTAGCAACGACATGGCCAGCAGCAATAATGGTGAATTATGACACGAACCGGTGTCTTGCATTTCATTTTGGCGACAGCGGTTTCGAGATAGCTTGTATGCTTCATTTCCCGCGGCGTGCCCGATTTACCGGCGCTCGATCTTTATGCTCACACGACAGCACGCACAAGATCAGCTTCACTAACACACCCTGTCTACGCGCACTTGCTCACTCGACCGTGTGCAGTGTTCCTCGGCAATAAATATCCCACCCCACTTATGGCCTCAGTTACTTACCGTGAGCATTGTCGACTTCAATCGGTGCAGGCTGAAATGATTTCCAAATCCTCATCCAGATTCATATGGTTATTCATCTTGATTTAAACACTGCGCTCGTGGCCCGTTCTGGGAACCACCTCATTGACATATACAAATCAATAGGCGTAACGACTTTTTGTTTGATTGTTTAGACATAGAAGGAACATTGATGGTGGCTACAGAGAATAAGGATCCTCCAGTTCTCGCACAAAGGTGTCGAATACCTCGGGTGGAAATGCGGGACGGCCGCTGCAAACGTACGCCTGCAAGGTCTTGGGGAAAGGCCGAACCACTGCAGACTCCATCACGGTGGCTATTGAGGGGGTCGTAATATATTGGAAGAGAAGTAGGCGCTCAAAGTTGTGTACAGTTTCACGGAACGTATCGTGCGTGCTGACAATGATGCGCGAACGGTGTTGAATAGCGCACGTACCACAAAGCTGAACTGCTACGCTGCCCCACCAAACTAAATTTGGGGCAGCTCCGCGGGCCTCGAGGCGTTTTGAAAGCGCCGTGTCGGCTATTCGCAGAATAATGCGATCCTTGAAAGTGTCAATGCGTCGCTGACGCTCCTCTAGGACCTCTAGCACGCGTTCTGCAGCAACACCAGTATGCTTGTCAAAGTGAAACGGCACTTCGCAGCAGCTCTGTAATGCAAGTTTTGCTTCTGTATGCAACCCACATTCCTTCGCATAAGCGTAGCGGAAGAGGGGCGACGTGACTGACGGCAGCTTGTCGCGAACAACTGCGCGGAACAGATAGGCCATCACCGGTATGCCGTACTTCAGGTTGGCCAAATGGAAAAGCGATACAGCGACCTCTGCGGTCGTTATTTTGTCGAGCGCATCGACCCGCTGCATGATCAGGGCGAAGAGGATCTCCAGATCGGATGACGCCTCTGCCAATCCAATCGGTTCAGCTGAAGGCAAAGTCATCAGTGACATAGCTTGCGTACTAGAGGTCGGCTCACATGCGGTTGCAGGGTTGCCGACGTCAAACATGTCGGCAAGGACAGTCGAAGACAGAGCGAGATGAGAGATCGGCAGGTAGAATAAGACGTCGTCCGAGCTCTTGAGGACAGCAATACCAGCCATCTCTGCCGGGGGAGAGAAATCGGGGTGAATCTCGTTGGACACCATGAGGTTGGACTTTGGTGAGAGTCCAAGATGGTCAAGAGTGCCAAGTGCGTGCCGAGCTCCGTCCGGTACTTTTAGTGCTCTGGTCGGCCGCCCATTCGTCTGCCAACACCCAGCGCACATAATGTCGCTCCGCCAGGTGCTGAGTTTTGTCGCTCTCACGGGCATGAAATTGAAATTTAAACCCATGCGACGTTCCTCTCGGGAAGCCTTGCTCAACAGGTGCGCCATGAATATCCTGCGACTCCTAGTTATACGGGAACACTGGATCTGCGCATGATTAGCTTCCGTCGCACTCACTATCATGGAAGGAGCAGCGTCTTGACAAAGCATTTGTTGGTGGTCGACACCCTCACCGCATCCCTCCCTTCGGTTCATGATAGCGCACTGCCAGCCGTTGTCATTCCATTGCCACCGTTACCTTAGCCTTCGCTGACGGCTACTTTTCTCATCGCTTGTACACGATACATATTTCTAATTACAAACATTTTTCGATCAATACCTCACTATTTCGGCGACAGCAATACTTGTTCGGGTCTCTCGGCTGCAGATTTGCTTTGACATTGCCACGCGGAAAAGGCCGCAGCAGTCGTGATTACCCTTTGTCCCTCGCGATTCTCAAACTCCAACGTCACCTCCGCCACTTACTGAGTTGAGCCCTTATCGGGGATAAAAATGGAAAAAGAATCCTATTTCGTGTTCAATGGAGACAGAAGAAAGCGATGGTTCTCTGGTGGACCACATCACTGAAGAACTATTAGTTGCGACGACATCCTCGGATAACGTCGGACCACTAGATCGCGATTGGCAACAAAATACGAGAATCAGATTCGGTAGCGCAGCTAGAGTCTCGCTCGCGCACCTCCCAGGAGCTACTAGCCGAGATCTTTAGCTACGGTGCAGCTGGTCCAAATGACTATCTCAATCTCACGATGATACAGTATAACAAAGCACGCGCACACGCTCCCTTCGTATACGCTGCTGTCTGTCATGCATGGCGTTCCGCTGCCATGGCTTCACCACGTCTCTGGCACAACCTTTGTGTGCCGCGCTTCAACATCGAGGAGCGCCCGCTGCAACTTGCGCAGGTGCTCCAATGTGTCACGGTCATATTGGATCGCTCTAAATCAGGCTCGATCGATGTAATCTTCGAGCGTTTGGAAGAGGACCAGCTAGAGCACTATAGCCCGATTATCACACTGCTCGAATCGGATCGCCTCCGATGGCGCCGATTGATCACCGCTATCTGTCAACGCGCTGCTCCATACATTGAACCATGCAACTCCAATGTTGCGAACCGTGCAGCTCGCACATCATAATGAAGCCCGGAAAAACCATATCATTCCGGAAGAAATGGTCGCCGAAAAAGTCGTGCGCCGGATCCTGCCTGATTCACCTTGTCTAAAGTTCTGCACGTTCATCAACCTGCCATTCGACGGTGCCTACTTCCGGTCGCAGGAGTGCGTGACAAGCTCGAAGCGCTTGAGGTCTTATGTGATAATATCACAGATGACCTTTGGGATGTACTCGATGAGCTGCAAGACCAGCTCATGGTGTTCACCCTCGGGCTCGTCAACATTCCTAGCCACGGCCCGCCACGCTCGTATAGATTTACTCAACTGGAAACACTAAATCTTGTGTTCAATGGCGACTGCATCTTTGCAAATGATGTGCCTATGCTCGAGACGCCATCACTAGACGACCTGACGATTGACACCGGCACCGTCAGCCACATGCGAGACTTTTTTCAAGTCGTGTGCCCAAAGCTGATTCGCACCGCATTGACATTGTTGCCGATAACACCGCCATTAAATATTGCGTGCTAGGCGTGTAGAGCTCAAGAGATGCAAGAATTGAAGCTGCCCCGACATTTTCGCCTACAATTAGACTGCATTAGTTGATCATGAAAACCAGATCGCTGTGCGACAGGTTTGTAAGAGCACGTTCAGAACACCAGAGGTGGAAGCTGGTGCGCAGTGTAAAAGAAAGAGTACAGTCTGCTCTGCAACAAGATCCATTTATGGTACGTCGCGGGTTACAGCTTGAGATCTTCATTGTTCCCTTCTCGGTTGATGGGCTGTTCTATTCGCCATTTGACGTCTCTCCATCTACATCGACTGTAGCTGCATAATCGTCTTCATCGTCGGAGGTTGCGTCAAAGAAATCGTCCTTCTTGATTGCCAGCCGCTTGCTTGTCGGCTTGGCTGGGACATCGTCAGTCTTGGACACCTCTTTCGGTCTGCTCATCATCCTCGCCTGGGTTTTCTCACCCGGGCTATCCAGGCCCCGCTCTACCTCGACCGCAATCTCGCCACTTCGTATGCGTCGCTCGATTTCAGCCCGGATCCGTGCGCGCTCAGCGCTCGTCTCTAGTCCTCCTAAACGAATGTGAGACCGCATCATCCGATTCTGACATGAATACTTGCGCTAACCTTCGACGTCGGGAACCCCTTGCTTGAGCACCGAAATGTACTTTTGTGTTTTCGGAAAGTGCTGAACGGGGTCAGCTGTGTTTCGAGTACGGCTAGAGACGACGACATTCGGCAGATAGTCAAGAACGTAGATAAGGCAGAAAGAAGAGCAAGTAAAAGCGGGGTATAGAGGTATAGAAAGAAGAAGAGAAGACGTAAACCTTTGAAGCTCTGCTCAGCTGTGATGAACACGACGCCGACATGAGCCATGATGTAAGAATATTTCTGGCAATGACTCTCAGGGCAGTCACGAATCTAGGGCGCGCGGCGGTCGAAGAGAAGGATGAGGTTGGGCGTCAATGCGAGGTTGTGGGGACAGGCTAACGGGATGTCTCCGACTGCGTCTTGAACAATTGCAGCTGGGTATAGGGAATAAAGAGATATAAGAAGGCACGGGAATATGTGCAGGAGAGGAGAGCGCAGAGCCGTCAACGACGGCGGACGGAAACTAGGGATTGGCAGGAACGGTACTCCGGCTAGTAGATCAGGCTACGTGCGGGGAGCGAGCGAAGAAGAGACAAGACATGAAGCAACAACGCGGGCATTGTGATATAGAGGACGATGGGCGACCCTCGAAACTAGGGTGCACCCTCGAAACTAGGATGGATAGAAGAAGTGACCAGAACGCGGGGAAGTCGTGTGGTTACAGGAACATTGTCAGAACAAGGAAAAGAGAAAAGGAGAACAACCGAAAACGCCAACAGGGCTGATTGTGAAAGAAATACCATCCAATCAGACTCACCAGTACGTACGCGAGATCGACCCGCCGCTCCCACAACGTCTTCTCGTCCCCCACCTTCTTTGCCTGAGATATCTTCCGCAAAAGCTTCTGCCGTTCGAAGAACTTGACCTAAGCGAGCGTTGTCACGTTAGCCTCCAGTGGATAATGGGATGAGGCATCTGGGTTGCGAGGTAGGACTAATTTGAATTGTGACCACAACGTAAAGAGAGAGGAATCGACCAAGGACGAGGAACACAAGCAGACGTTACTTTAAAGAAGCTAGACGAGCAAGCGAATGTATGTTCGCACAATAGACCGCACAGCGATACACGACCGACACGAAAGGAGAACAGCCATCAAGTCATGGCACCGCCGCGACGGAATAACGCATGCGATCATGATCTGGAGGGCTGTTCCGAGGCCGCGACGGTACCAAGTACGTCGACAGGCAGAACGAAGGAGGCGCGACGACTAGACCATAACTCTGCCAGTATGCAACCAGCCACGCGTCAGAGGTTATGAGGGTCAATGCATTCAGGCATAACCTGCCGCTGAGTTGATGACCGCAACCCTCGCGAGGCGACATGAAGATGAAACAGACCATGCACATGGCGGTCATCGTGCGCGAAGCAATAGGCTGAATACATGTAACGATGCACACATCATCTCGCCAAACGTCGTCAGCCTGGTCAACGCATAGCCGACGTCACGAAATGCATGGCACCTGATATGAACCATGGACAGCGATGGTGAGGTGGCGCACATGGACGTGGACAAGGACCGCACGACAGGGCATAACGCAAAGACCAAATACAGTTTACGATGTGCGAGAAACGGTGCATGGGGCATAGGAACATGGTACACAGGCAGACGCAAGTATCCCGCGACATGCAGACCGTGATACAGGGATGTGAGCTAGCGAGAGATGTGGAGGGCGCATCGCAACAGTAATGATACGGATGAAGCTAGGAATAGGGCGTTGTACCACGTACGAAGGGGTGTAGGCGCGGTTCACAATTCACCCTTCGGGCGTCTGCAACCGGAACGCAACAGTAGCACATGATCTTAGCGGGCGACAGGAGAGAAGACATTCTGCTCCTACAGACCGGCTCCTTTGTCTGACATCCATCAGAACTGACCAGTAGGAACATGAATGCACAACCATCTCGTCCACCAAGAGATCACCGTCCTCAGCTCCTGCAAACAAAACGCAACCAGATCCCGCAAGCAACCACATCAGACGCGCGGCGCCAGTAGACGACTGGGTGTGCAATGCACTGGCACAAAACGGCATGACCGTCGACACAATCGCACGGGGTCAGACACGTCGACCCTGCAGGTCAATGCAGGTTCTGATATGCACGAGAGTCGAGCTGAGCAGCAGCAGGTCATGCCGGCGCGAGGACAAAAGGAAAAAGCAAGGGAAGGGCTGAAATAAGCGCAACAATGCGATAGAAGCGGCGGGAGAAGGTAGACGACGTCATTCGAGAATCAGATGGCACGCGGAATGCAAGTAGAAAGGGAAATCGGAGCGAAAAAGTATTTGCATGTTGACGCGCGATGAAAATAGTGCGCGTGCGTAGCACGGTACGATAGACCAACCAAATCATCGTCTTGGATTCAGGCGGCGGCACACTACAGCGAGCGACTCGGAGGATACGCGGAACGGAGGGTAAAGATAGAGGAGTGACACCACAACCGCACCGCGACTGCGGGTCCCTAACGGGAAAATAGTACATAACCTTAGGAGAGACACGGTACAGGAAGGAGAGATAGAAAACTGCTTTCACGCATGATTCAGCGTGCTGGAATGAGTGGCGAGGGTGCGCCTGGACGGCCTGTTTAGAGCACTGGTTGTCTATCACCCGTCACAGAACGTAACGGGTGCACATCTACAGGACACTGCCCATGGGCGAGTGGATTGTACTGTATCAGAAATGAAGTAAAGGAGAGGCATCTCGGAAGCCCAGCCCGTCGAGCAGAAAAGTAGGCGCGCACAGGACCAAGTATGAGCAGGGAACAAAATGTATACCGAACCTGCGCCAGAGCCAAAATGAAGGCGAGGGAGGGAGCCGGAAGGAAAGGCCAGAGAGAGGGAAACGGGAGTGGCGGAGGCGAAATCCAGACAGAGCCTGACAAGCAGAACACACGCACCATGTGATATCTTCCCGCCATGTCACGTTCTTTGTTGACCAGTTCAGCCTTGGCCAGATCTTCTGTCAGCGATGCGAGCTGGCGCTCGGCCTGAACTCTTCGATCTGCTGCAAGCTTCTCCTGCGCCGCATACCATGAGCTCGACAGTTAATCGTATGGCTAAAGTGGCGCTTGCCTTGGCGAGAAGTCTCCTGGTCTGCCTGAGCGCACTCTTGAGCTTCTGGACGCCGTGCACTCGGTCGCCCTCTCCAACCTTGCCGCGTTTGGGTTTGCCAGCCCTGAGTGTCGACTCAACGGGGACGCCTTCACCGGAAGCCATCGCCCTATCAGACCGCATTGGTGTTTTTGCGCGTTTGTTGGGAAGTTCCGAGTCACCGATGGCGTCGCGCGTGCGTTTTTTGCTGGTAGAAGCAGTCGTAGACTCTTGAAGATTAATTCCCTCTGTAAAGCGTCCACATCAGCAAGACCTTCATGATTAGACAGTGCGCATGCCTCACTGGTTGTATAAGCCTGGCGCAGGTTTGTGGTGGACGTGCTCGCAACATCGTTAGACGAAGAGCCCAAGGCGGCGCTGACGATCTTGCGTTTCTTCTTGTACGCGCTGCCCACGGGCAGTTTGCTGTCTAGATTTTCAGACATATCTTGAGTCGTGTAAGCGCAGTGCACACGGGCGAAGAAGTGGAGTGTCAGAAAGCAAAAGGAGAACGCGCTCTCGGTAGCTTCCGACGTCGCGTTCCACTCCTTCCGTCATGATATTGGATCGCTTGACAACGCTTTTCTCGCCTTTAGATGAGCTGTATTTTCGGTGGTCACAGTGGGCGGTAAGATTCCACTTACGCTGAAGTCATCAATCACACTCGCCGGATTTGTCGCTCTTGGTTCGCTAATCATCACTTTAGACGTAGAGTAGGAAGCGATCAGCACTTTAGACCTGTCTTAGGACCACATATACAAGCAGATATAGATGTGCATTAGTATTGTCACTAGTGATGTAATACAAGCTGCTTTAGTGGTTGTATGTTTTATATGCCAACTGTCTATAAAGGAAAACACTCCCCACCACCTCTGATACAAAAATTGAATTTTGAACCCCTTACCGTCTGCTCCTCTGCTTATTTGTCTTTTGCTCTGGTCACTGCCTTTAAGCTCTGCACGAAGAAGATTTGGTACTGATTTGCCCAGGGCTCTCGCTGTGGCCCCGGAATGGGTGATCAAGGGGCAAAGATACCGCTCGCTATTGAAAAGAATGCGGCGAACTATGTTCCCAGCATCTGTAATAGGTCCAGTAATATGTCGCTCTATGCAGTCATAAGATTCTGTGATCCTTTATTTGATCCATGCGCTCCCACCAATCTCCACTAAAGTCGGCTACCATGAATCGGCGCTCTTGAGCAATCTCCACGAGGTCTCCGTCTTCCTTCGGGTCATCATCAATGGCTATTAGACGCAAGTTCCATAACGCTGGATGGATATCTCCACCATCATCACCGACGAGCTCAAGTAGCTTCGCTCGGACAAGATCTCGCCCACACAAATGAAAATGGCCGGTAAGGCTCCTCAGGCGCCCCTTTAAGGTATTTAAAAGTGGTTCAAGAACCGCCTCTGTGAAGTTCCACAGGTCCAGATGCTGGACCATCGGACAGCATTTGAGTATTGCCACTGCGTTGCTGACATCCTGCTCGAAAAGAAGTGACCCGATAAGGGAGTGCGCCTTTCGATAATTGCACGCTGCAACCGTGTAGTCATCGTGCCAGGTTCTGCATGGCAGTTCGCCTCTTCATCTAAGAGCAGCGCCGATGAGTTGATCGACAAGTGCGTAATGTTTATGCTCGTCCCCGTATGATCACGCATAACCTTGGCAGCTCCAATCTGATAGACCGCGGTTCTCAAGCGCCTCAGAGTGCCCGCTCGAAGGGCACAATCAATCAGGGCCGCCTGAACAGGGCATTCTGCTTCGTCGTACACTGATATCCAACTCAGCGTTGGCAGTATTTCTAATGCTGGTAATACAGGTTGTTCCAGAGCACTGTGTTGCTGTGCCGCGTCCGCGGTACCCCATATCCGGTGGCATATGCCTGCAAAGCGCTCCAGATGTGGACAGCCAGTCAAGGCACTGAGCATTGCTGCATGTTGAAGGAAATTCAATTCAAGATGGCTGATGGGAGAACCCAATTGCATCGCTGAGGCTTTGTGGTCATTGTCCGGCGCGGTACTAATATGCATTCTTCCGTGCCGCGCACCCAGTTCAAGCATGTGTAGCATCGAGTAGTGATTAAAAATCTCGGAAAGAATTAGGAGCTCATAGGTCCTTGGATCTATACTGGACGGAGGTTTGGTGAGATCGCCGCGGATCGAGCGAACATGTTTGTGCACGACCGGAGGGACCAGCTCAAGCTCATGTACCAGATGCGTCCTGTCGTCGTTATCCGTAGTGTCGATCACTATCGGCGGAGAGTGTGAATATGAAAGCGAGGGGTGCACCATAGTGGTCTTTTCTCCGGTTGGTAAGAGACAAAGCGGAGTTTGACGAATAGAACTGAGATTCGTCCGATGGCCACGATCTCTCCCATCGCGATGGGTACATCAGTAAAAATGGCATCGTTTAGCTAAAGAACGCATGGAACAACTCTACAGACCTATAACAAAGGGTTCTCAAAGTCTAACCGAGTGCTGTGATTAAACTGACGTTTCATCGCCGAAGTATGCAGCCAACCACTGGCAATCGCTGTGTGATTTTACGCAAGTCAACGAGACGCGATCATCTCGCTGAGCTTCACCTCTGTCTCCCCGGTTCCCTACATCGTACTTGAAAGCGGAACGTCTCGACATAGCGGATACGCGCGCACAAGCTCTCGAGGAGGCGCGTCGCGACGCACGCTACACAAAGAACCATTCAATATCGCATTTTACGCGGGATAAAGACCGCTAGAAGCGCGCACTCGAGTATAGAAGATGCTGATACGATAAAAATGGAGTTGAGATACAGACCAGCACCCTGACCAGGAAGCAGCAGTCAAAGAGCGACGGGCACACAGGAGACGAATGTTCGACAGGACGACACACACTAGAGGAACCAGATCGATAGGATGCAGGGAATGTCGTAAGCAGATGATACAGAGTATCGAGCGCAGAAAGGTGGTGTGGTACTTTGGATTCATGCCTTGTTGAGACTGGACCACTGGTTAGACGCAGATCGTTGGTGGACGATCGAGGACGAGAATCATGTGATCGTGAAACATAGGCACGAAGAAGGGTATTCGTGTGCAGCTCGGAAGGGGGAGGAGGCCGAGAGTAGACGTGGTATTACTCCTCAGATGAGTCGCTCTCGCTGCTGAGATCGAACATTGCCTTAGCCCTGGGCCGGGAACGTGCCAATGTTCCTCCACGCCGACCTTGCGTGCGCTCGAGCGCAACCTTAAACAGTGCCGCCTCGCGCTCACGCATAGTCTGCGTCGGAGACGTGTGACTGCGTAGTCATCAGTTGACGGACGAGCATGCGAAGGAAGCTGTGAGTGGAGGCACACCTTTTCTCGCGCTCTGGACTACGCTTGGGCGTGCGATTGCGACTCGCGCTTCTACTCCCCGGGCCTGTAGCACGCCGTCTGGCGCGGATAGTACCAGATTGGCTCGCCAGCCCTCCACCTCCACTTGTGCCCTCGAGCACCGCGGTTTCGTCTGCTTGGAAGTACGCTGCTCGGGACAAGCTCGCCGGTGTATGTACGCAGCCAGGGCTGGAGTCAGTCTCACTTGAGCCGTAGTACCCACTGTACGGCGTATCCGGTGTCTGTGGTGGCTTGTGCTGAGCGAGTGTGCGTGGCTCGATAGCTGTCGTTGGCTCGTTATCTACCTTCGTATAAACGTTAGGTTGAGGCTTGGGCTGAGATTGGAGCAGCGCATTGGCAGTGTGCGCGTTGATCTTCAGACTCGTGCTGGTGCGCGACGATAAGCCAGGACTCGGTGATGGTAGGGACGCGGTGCCCGAAGAAGCCGAGGAGAGTGGTCCAAAGGGAATAGCGTCGGTCTCAGCAGTCGCTACGTTCGTAACGGTCTTCTTCACTTTGAGGCTGACATGCGTCGAAGCAATGGGTGTCATTACACCAATAGTGCGCATTGCGCGGCGACGAATCGTCGGGTAATGCTGATAACGCAAGTCGTCAGGAGATTGTATGAATTAGGGGACAGGAGAACGCACCGAGTCGGACGAGTAGCTGGAAAACTCGTCTTCTGACGAGCTGTTATAGGGTGCAAGGACCTTGTTGTTCGCTGCGAGCACATTTTCGAGCTAGAACAGAATAGCGCATTAGACACGGCTTGATCACGCGCGCTGAAGGAAGCGGTAGAGCGGACAAGTCATGTGAAGGATGTTCACACTAGCAGAGCTGATGACTAGTCAAGGCAGAGTGGAGCAAGCGAGGATAGTGCGTGGAGTAATGAAGATCTAAACGTGAACTCACCTTCTCGCGTGCCACAGCGCCCGTACCCGTTCGCATGCACCCGCTGAGCAGCTCGCCCGGAACCACTGTCATCTGCGCAAAGTCGCTTAAGCTGTGTGAGAAAGAGGGTAGCGCGGCGATTTCAAAAGCGCGCGATCGTGTCGGACTTGCTGGGTCGTGAGTCGCCGACGATGACCGGCTATGAGTCGGCCGAGTGGTTTTACAGGAAGATGCCGTTGACATGTTGAAGGTGGTAAGGGGGCTCGATATCGGAGCACTCTGTGAGGTGGAGGTGGTCGTGGCCCGCCCACAGTCGACTCGCGTGACAATATCTTGAGCGACGGCGACAGGTGTTCTCTCGACCTCAGTCATCTTGCTGTCTTGAGTGGCGAGGTGAATATATATGCGCGGGTTATAGCAGGCGCTGTGCTGTTGTGGATGCACAGGCTGCTGGTGTGGATGGTGCAGTGTTTCGTGGGTATGAACAATCTAACCGTTCCCGCTCCTCAGATCTACAAAGTCCCTCTTCTAAGGACAAAGTGCTGTCCTCCGAGCACAAATTCACGGCGAAAGTCAAGGTCGAGGGAAGAGGGAGGGCAAGAATGGCGCAAGCCGGATGCTCGGCGCGATCCTTCGTCCGTGGTCCGTGGTCCGTCACCGGATCGGATCGACTGATGGAGCGACGAGCGCGTGGTGTGTGGAACGTTATTGAAGCGGGGCACAAGGCAACCTGCAGCGGAAGCAGAATCGAGACAAATATGACGCGGCGGGCCGGTCGAGTAAAGTGGCGTCTGCGGGATGTCGCAAAATGAAACCGATCCGATCGCAAGTAGTCCAAGTTAACCAAAGGTGGCGGCGACGCAAATGATGATACTTCTGTTGTGGCCTGCTACTAGTAAATATGTGATGTGTAGTAGCAAGGAATGGTTACCTGAGGACTGGGATGGCAGCTGCTCACGCGCGCAACGCACATCGATTCGACCTCATTTGTGAGTACAGTCATCGGCAGCTTCTCTAACACTAGTCAGCTAATGTGAGAACTATGTGAAAACCTTAGAACCTTTGGTGTACTCACAACAATGGCACACTGAATATGCAGATGGCCAAACGCATCCAGTTAGACAAACGATGGGCCGCTGGCGAAGTCGGTCGGGTGCATCATGGCGCGCGCATCAAACTTGTGCGGTTGACCTAATGGTGCATCATGCGCCGCGTCGTAGACCGAAATATCATGGAAATGACATTAGGTCACCATCTGCATGGCCGCAGCGCCTTAATGTTCTCTGTTCTTAGCGATGCGGAAGCCCTCTGGAAGTTTTCATGTGCTTCGAAATTGGTTTTGTGACGGTGAGACGAAAACCCCGTGTCCAGCTCCGCCGGGCGTCTCCCTTCAATTTCCCGAAGCTTCGCCGCGTCTCTGAGAAGCGTCTCGTAAGTAACCTCCCGCCGAATTAGCGTCACATCGCTCCATCACAATCAATGCATAAGCACTATGAGTAGCTGCCAACAGTATATTTACAATCCAAGGATGACGGTAGACGACGTTACGCGAACCTGGCAACCCACATGGATGACAGAGTCTGAATCTCACCATCCAGATGTCGTTGCACATTTCGGTTACAGGAACACATGCAGCTACTCTTGATCGGCTTCCACTGACGGCCAATGAGAAAACCTGCAAAGTATGCGCGATCTGGTTCACACATGTTGGGGAGTAGACTCATCCGGCCCTTGAGGATGGCCGACCGTGCAGTGTAAACATGGATCCATGTCTTGGGCAGCGGATTGAGTGGGGACCTGTCTGAGCTAGCCTCCGTCTCCGCGTCATAGACCAGGTCAACGAATGACGGGAACGCCCATTCGTCTGCGCCACATACCGACAGCGCGGCAGCAAGACGCTCTGACACGTCTAACTTTGGGTGCAAGATTGTCTTGGCTCTGCCATGCGCGGCTGTGAAGGAGAGACGGTGTGCGACCTGTAGCACGTCAATGAGTTCCAGCTCGTTCAGCTCTGGCCATCTGAAAATATCTAAGTACAGACGAGCTCGGGCTAGGTGCAAAATACGGCATACTCCGTATAGATGACTTTCAGGAGACTCGTAAACTGATCAGATGTCACCTCAGGCAGAACCATTGGTGCTTCATCTGTGCCATCCGCCGTTTTCGAGGGCATGGCGTCCTTCAGTAGATTCTCAAAGTACTCGCTACTTCTCTCCAACACGCTCTTGTGCACCTTGAACAGCGTATTTTCAGCCTGAACGATATTGATCAGACAGTTCTACCAAATCCAAGTCGTCGTAGGAACTGTATACCTGGAGAGTGAAGCTTCCATCGTAGAACCAAAACAGCTCGCTTCTAACGGTTGTCTTCTCCAGATTGCTCTCCATCACACTGTACAAAGCGAGGATGAGATCAAGGGGTGCGGGAGGTCAGGGATATCCGCGCATTTCGAATTGAGCACCGAACGCAGTTGCCTCAAGCCGCAGTTTCGCCGTTCAGGCAAGTTGCTTCCCCTCATTCCCCGGGTTTCACATATGCCATCGATTTTCCCACACGATAGATGCCTCTGATCTTACTAACCTTTGCTGCTGCTGCCACCGCTGGGGCCTTCAAGTTGCATCAACAGACCAGCAACGCCGTCGAAGTGGCTGCTCGGGAGCAAACAGGAGCCCACCTGAAATATAATGTTTCCGTCATCTAACCAGAGCGTCGCGTGCCGTACGCGCGGTCGTGGGGGTCAAAGGAGCAGGAGAAATATCGACGCGCCATGACACTTCTGTCGATCATCCGCGCGTTTGTGTCCGGCCTTGCACGTGGTCCTTATCTACTTCCCCTGACACGCACCCACGTTCGCAGCCACTGATCATGGAGGCAGCCACTCGATGTGCATCTCTCTGGATGGATGATGGGAGCATTGTGCTGCAGGTGGGTGCAGTCGAAATCACGCGCGTCCGAGTTGCCCATCCTGAAGCTCGCAGGCAGAGATGACGACGTTCAAGGTGCACCGATCTCTCATGGCCCGCGAAAGTACAGTTTTTGCCTCCATGTTCGCCACGGTCGTACCGGATCAAATCGACGGTGATGGAACCGAGGAGAAACCTCTCGTGCTGCAGCAGGTTGCAGCCCACGCATTGAAGAGCGTTCTCACAATGATCTATGCCGTGTTCGTGCTCTTCCGACTCGTACTCATGCATCAGTCTGATTTCATGTTTCAGCTGGGGAGATGACGCTATAAGCTTTAGCGACGACGAATATGTCGAGATCCTGGGTATCGCCCATAAATTCGACTTCTCAAAGATATATCACCATATTCTTCAACAGCTTCCTTCACGGCTTGAAGAAAAGCCGCTGCTTCGACTACAACTGGCGCTATCTCATTGCGGGGTCGATGAGTGGGGATACCCCGCGTTCCGCGCGGTAGTCTGCGACCTGGATGCAGCTGACAAACCCAGCGACCGACTTGGAGCCGCTCTTTGGATGCGCATCTATCGAGCCCGCTTGGAGCTGTATCGGACATTGCACTCGGGCGACTACCGCTGCGACCGAAACAAATGTCCAACATATCACGAACGGGATGCATGCAAGCTCCTCAAACACACAGATGGGGTTGTCAATATTCTGGAATGGGTCTCTGCTGACGACCCAAAGTGCCAAGGCAGTTTGGACATCAATCGCATTACCCGTCGTGCTTGGTTTGAATTTCTTGGAACCCCGGACCCTCAGCTAACTCCTGCTCCCGACATTTGAATTTCACGACCGTGTACTGCATTGAACTCGAGAAACGAGCAGCTGATAGGCAAACTGTACATACTGATTGATGATAGCTTAGGTCTATAGGCAAACCTTTTGTATATTGTCAGTTGGCTCAGATGCACTACGCTCAGATACTAAGGCATGCGAAAAACGATGGCCTTACTAACATTGAATACAGATAGGGATGTAATCAGAGTGTATCACAACAGGGATGACGTTTACATAAGGTGCGATAAGTTGAACTGTTGAGCTTGAAGAGGAGGCATGGTTTGGTAACAATGGTTGCCGGCGCTCGATTCTTCCGAGTCTCGGCACACGTTCTCCTACACTCACCATAGGCTTGCCCTGTACAACGCACCGCGGTACATTCTATGTTCAAGCTGCAAATGCAGTATGTATGGGTGTGCGTTGTGCGCCTGCGACATTTATCTTGTGCCAATTGCGGAGCGGTCGGAGCATTTTGCACAAATGGCTCTGATGGGCACCCAAATTCGTTAACGAGTTGCGCGTTTTGCTTTATATTATGATTGAAATGCATCGAATAGCTTTCAAGATTGGCCGAGAGACGCTGTGCGCGTCCAAGCCGTGCGACACATCGTCTTCGTGTTCGCGGTGTGTAGCCCGGACCGAATATCCGATGTGGCGCCCAACCTCGAGTGCACCTTGTGCTATGTCGCCAAATGTCGGCGAGGAACTTCCAAGTATCAGTTAATTGCTATGAGCCTGCTTCTTGGATGGAACTTCTACCATAATACGACTTGTGCGTACTTCAGGTCGTTCGGTTCGGTATTCATGACCAGCACCTGCTACCAACACTAAACTCAACAGCGTCTTGCCAAAACTTAGCTGACCACCATATTGCCTTCACCTTGCGTGATTCTGTTTGACTTGGGCACTCCTTCGAGTGGGCTCGTAGACGGCTGACCGCGGTTGGCATTGGTACAGCTCTGGACGCTTATGCGTTCGCTGAGCTGTGTCTTGGTCAGCATTTGCCAAGGCTGATCAAAGGATTTGCGGGAATCGATAACAGAATGGCCGGCATACCCAGTCGGCATGATGCAATGTGATCTGTGATTGTAGATGGTAGATGCATTATGCCGAGAGTCGACCCTCAACCTGCCAGCGCTGAGCCGCGACATGTACAGACTTATCTTGTGGTAGCTGCGGGCTCGACAAGTCCTCCTGCCGTGCACTGTTTCACGATTTATCAAGTTATTGACGCTACCGTCCTCACGACGACGATGCGATTTTCAGCGCATTGCCGCGCGTATTGCATCCCGACGATTCAGTTCGGGAAGTACGTCGTCACAACATGCCGGCCCTTCTTGCGCAGAAACACCGGTGGATTCTCACCTAGAGGCGCTCCTCCCCAAGAGAACGCTCGTCCTTTTGTGCCTCGCCATTGAAAACGAACCCCTTTGTGCTGCTTGCATGTCGCCGCCCTACAAACTCAGCCTTCATTGAATTGCCAGGTCTTTAACAAACTTGCTAGAGTCGCTCCATGCGCTTGGGTCTGCGGCGTCGCAGGCGATCCCGCCCTTTGGAAGCGCCTTTGCTGTGCAGAATACAAGCCCGGTCAGCCCAGCCCTGCTGGAACAGATTCCAACTGCCAGAAGGCCCCACCTTCCTGCGCCTGCGGAACATCTGCTCCATCCACCCATTTCCTGCTTGATTGCGCTGTTCCGCCGGCCCCACAGCTCGCATTGTCCTCGCGCAGGCTATGGCCATCGTTTGACATCGTACGAGCGGAGGGGGACTCGTTTCCAAGAGTGAAGCACGAGTGCAATGTTTGCGAGGCGGACGCTACGTAAGAGCGCATTTGCACGGGACAAATGGCAGGGATCTTGCCGGCCGTCGGGGCGCAACAAGCAAACGACCCCTTTCGTTGACGCCCGAACGAGGACCGACTACCAGGCCGAGCCGCCGCACCTCTACCTCCTGCCCTTGCGAACGGGTTTTAGTTATTGCGGGCCGCCGTTCAGAAGTACTCCACCTTATCCCGATCAATATGTCCGAGGACACACGTGCGCGGGACACTACTTCACCTCGCGATCGGCAGGGGCCTCGGGTGACTTTGATGTGTGCGTGCGATTTCACTGCGAATAACCGGCCGGGTGCTGATGGTCTGTACGCATTTGTAGGCGAATTGTGAATGGGTTCGGGCAGTCGCGTGCGGTGAGCCCTCGCGCGGCCGCGCGCTCGGCGGCCGCCTGCACATTCAGTAGCTCATCATCACCCATCCGCAGAGGCTGGCACAGCTCCTCGACCAGCTGCCTGCGGACGTGACGAGCAGGATTTTGTCGTACATGAGCTTCGGCGAGCGCGTCACCATGTCGCATGTGTCCCGCGAATGGCGCGCCGCTGCACTCTCACGATCGGCCCTCTGGAGTACGATCCCGCCTGTGGACGACCCAGAGGTCCTAGAGACCCTACTCCTACGTGTAGAGGATAGTCTGGTCTCCGTCGAAAAGCTTGCCCTTCGCGAGCATACCATCGACAACTTCGCGGTCATCCTGTCACGACACATGGGTCACCTCCGCAGCCTCGGAATTCAACTACGTGGCATGCGTGGGGCGGGGGAAGACAACCTCGATGTTTATGCCTCTCTGTTAGATGCCTTGAGCTCACCAGCTCCAGATCTCAGAGAGTTCGCTCTCGTCGATATTGACGAGACGCTCGCGATCCCGCACCCGCTGTTTGGCGGCCACGCACCGAGGCTTCGAACGCTTGCACTGCACTGCGCCTGGCCCGGTGGTGACATTTCCCCACTCGCCGCTCTTACGGCCGTCGACGACCTCAGCATCGGGCCCGTTAGCCGCTATGGCGACTGGGATTCGCATGCGTCCTCGCAGGCTCGTGTTCGGCTGTACCTCGAGCCAATACTGGGACGCATACCGTCAATCTGGCCACACCTACGCCGACTAAGGATAGACGCCTCGGATGTTTCAGCCTTTGTAGGGCTACGCCAAGCCGGAACGTTGCCACTGCCGTCGCTCGCCGACCTAACACTACAAAGCGCTAGTCCGCAGGTCATGCTACATCAACTCCTTCGTGCCTTCTCGCATCAAAGTATCTACCGCATCTCCTTATGGCCATACGTTGGGCCGGGGGCACTAAAGGAGATGGTCGATCTCATCACAACGGCCCAACGCATAGACCGACGAAGCGATCGGCCAGAATGCCGGCCCTACCGTTTAGACCTACATTTACGACGCTACGGCTATGCAGAAGCCAGAGTAGTCGACCCAGACTGGTCCTCTCGGCTTTACTACCTGCTCGCTAAGCCCGATATTTTCGAACGCCTCTCGCGGTCGGTGTTCGAGCACATCTCGGAGCTAAACCTGCGCGGCCTGCATGAGCTCTCGAAGTCGGCACTCGGTGGAACCGACCGCATCAAGCTGTCGAAACTACGCAAACTCACGCTCATCCTGGAGCCCTCGCTCACCGTACATACCTTCATCGACCGAGGGGACGAGGCGCCAGTCCTACGCGTCCCTGACTTGCAGACGCTCTGCATCGTACACAATCAGCTACCAGACGACGAGCTCGAGGCTCCACCTGTTCGCGGCGAAGCTATAGAGGACGAGGATGAGGACGACCAGTCAATCCGCGAGCTCCCGCCCGCATTAGACGTGCTGAAGCCTTTCTTGCTGCGCAAGATTCGCTGGCACAATGGGCCACCGGCGCTGGACGAGCCCGCACGGAAGCTTGACCGACTCGAGCTACGCGGCATCGACGTGCTGGACGTGTCGCCACTGTACGCGCTGGCGTGGAAGCTCGTGCTCGCGCCACAGGACCATGTAGTGCCAGACGAGACGGCGTTCCCCTTCGACGGAACGGTCCCAGGGTGGGTGAATCCATGCGAGGGTCTGTACACGTGACACCCGGCGCTAGGACGCCGCCGCGAGGCGAGGGTGCACATACAACCATGACACGAACCCTTGAATTCAAAAGTATCTATTATAGAGTAGTTAACCCTGAGCTCAGGCACGTAACACGGAAATGACAGACCCCAGGAACCTGCCAGGTTATAATGCTTGGAGCGGCAGATTGCGAGGGGACTGTCGAGCGAGTATTACAAGCAGCCCTTCAGGTGCAGCATTGTCGCCGTCCTTCTCTGCCTTCTTAGAACACGAAGCATGCCTCTCAATCTAGTCAGCCTTGAATTTTATCTGCAGACAGATGGGTATCGAGGCAGGGCTTGACCATTAAGGTTGCAGAACGAGCAAATGCTACAAGCACCCTCCTCTGCGGAGTGCCTAGCACCTGACATTGCGCCACCTATCCATCCCATTAGGTTGGGGCGAGGGAAGCCGAGCCAAAGTTATCATTGCTCCACAATCAGGGCATGTAAACTTCATCACGTGAATGTGATGACGTGATTTATAACGTGATTTATGCCCTCGTCTGCAGCGTCAGCAGTTGAACGTCAGCGCGACGGCCGAAATCGAAGGGCCACGTCTCCAAAAACAATATGATCCGATAATAGAATAAATAGAAGCTCTATTTTAGTCCCAGTGAGACCCTCATTGACTTCGTACCACGCGATGGCTGCTCTGACCCTCCGATCGACTGTCAAGCTGTCCTCAGGTAGGCGCACTACAACCCGACTAAGGTCACCGTGAACCATGATTAGGCTTCCAGCTGCCTGTCCTTGGGCTGGGCGTGTACAAGAGCGTGGGGGATGAGGTCGTTACTGCTTGCCTTGCAGCCCTGAAGAACGGCTACCGGTATGTCTATCTCACGAAGACTCTCTTGCTTAACTTCATGTTATAGTCACATCGATACTGCTACGGCCTATAAAAACGAGCAAGAAGTTAGCGAGGCCATCCGCCGGAGCGATGTTTCACGCAGTGATATTTTCATCAGTGGGTCGTTTCAGACCGTTATACAGCGATGAAATCTTATTTATTGATAGCAAGCAAGATTAACTCACCATATCAGGGTTTCGCTGAAACACTCACAGCCGTCGAGACCTCGCTGGGCAAGCTAGGCACCGACTACATCGATCTGTACCTCGTGCACGATCCTGTATCGGGCAGGCAAATGCGCCTAGATACATATCGAGCACTCATTAAGAAGCGCGATGAGGGCAAGCTGCGCAGCATCGGCGTCAGCAACTTCAACGTGCGACATCTTGAGGAGATTATCGAAGCTGGGCTCGAGCTTCCGACAGTCAACCAGCTCGAAGTTCACCCGTTCTGCCAGCAGCGCGAAATCATTCTGTGGTGTACCGCCCGCGGAATTGTCATCGAGGCATACTGCCCCGTGATGAGGATGGCGGCGGGTATGATCGACCATCCAGTTCTCGTAAATATTGCGCAGAAGGTAGAAACTGCCGTTCGAAAACTTCAATCAGGCTAATTATCAGCATATGTAGCTTTATCGACAGCCTACTCAGGTTGCCATCCGATGGGGAATACAGAAGGGATATGTGCTGCTACCCAAAAGCACAAGGGAGCAGCGAATCATCGAAAACGCCGACGTGTTCTCGTTCAGTATCCCTGATGACGAGGTCGCGGTTCTGAATGAACTCGATCGGGGTGCTCAAGGAGCTATTTCCTGGAATCCTGTAAACTCAGATTGATCTGTTGGAAGCAATAAACCTGAACATGCGCAGCTACCACGACGTCGGCTAGTCCACACGGCGAGTTTGACGGGCGTATTAAATATCGTTACGCCGTGTCTATTTCCGCGAGGCTCACGTGATGAGAAGAGGGGGGGAGCGTTGCTATCATGACATGATCACCCTGGGTGGAAATGAAAAACAGCGGAGCCGGGGGCAGCCGAGAACGCGTTTTGTTCTGCAATCTCGCGAGTGTTGCAGCGACTTTACTGCGCGCACCCTCTCAACCATTCCAAAACAATGTCAAGACATTCAGATTGAGCGTACACTCTAGTGTTACCCGCGCGCCAATGCGGCACGGCGAAAATGTTGCCTTCACGCTGGGCGTGTTGTCCACCGCCAGGGTAAGTAAACCAGCGCAAGATTATCAACGGCACAAGCGGCACGTGGGTGTCATGTCTTTATCCATCTCCATGCGCGTCGCTTACAGTCTGCCTTGTCGACGACCACCTTGCAGAGTGCCTGCGATATCTAGTGATGACACGACCTGAGCGCGGTTGAGATAACAGTACAGCACTTGGATAATGCGCTCAACGTTTTAATAAGGATGTCATATAGACTGCGCCTCTGGTAAAGCATGCTGATTAGGCGAATGGGTGGTGGTGCGTATTTTCCTGCCGTCCTACGCTCAGTTCTATCATTTGTGATACTTGGTACCTAATTACTTATCATCACCCCTCTCGTTTGATCCTATCTCCTCCTACGCTTGATTCCGGGGATGTGGCCATAGTTCGCTTCCGTGATTATTGGTGTCACTTGTGTCGCCGCCTCTCAGCGAGGGTGTATCCTTTATGACGCTACCCAGCAGCGTCATATTAAATGCACCCACCGCTAAAATTCACTCTCCACGACGTGTTCCCTAGAGATATCAGATTGAACGCATGCACTTCCGGGTTGTGCACTTCATCACGTTACCTGATGGTCTGCGCCCCCCTTCCCCGAGCTCCATACGCCTCGGAGGTTGCTTGCCTTCACTTCCGCTAGCTCTCACTTCCGCACGCCTTATTGACATCGGCTCATCACACTATTCGAACATTCTGCTCCTGACTTCTCAGTGGTTTTTTCTATGCGCGGACAGGTATCACAGTCCATCCGGGCTCCCCGAAGTAGACGAATATACGCTCCGCTGCTTTCAAGTCGCTCCACGGGCACTTGAAATGATGGGTAGGGTGAAAGCCCAGTCCGCTGCCCGCAACACACGTGCTCTCATACGCCCACTTCCGCCGTGCCCAATCACATTGCATTTCGGACGCCGAATGTGCAGCCTCCGGGCACGGATGTATGGAAACCGCCTGTCCGCCAGCGACGAGTTATTCTAGCGTGCATCAGGTGACTCTGTACCCGGCGAGTCCTAGGGATGCCCGCGGAGTCCGAGGTACGTCATTTCCACCATCCTTAACATGAACTTGACGGAAATCTTCACAGAGAACATCTCATTACCAGCGCCCGCGATCTCAGATGTACAGCATGAGGCCATGCGTGGGATGCGCGAAATTATCTCTACGAGCTCGCGAGAAGCCTTCTGTAAACACTAGAAGCAATGCGGCTGACAGCCGTCCTCGCCCCGCCATTCACTTCCACGAGACAATATAATGCGCGCGTAGAAAACACTCACAAGCCCAGCTTTCAAATCTGCTCAACACGACTCCGTATCAGTACACTTGACTCCAGTGAAGAACCGACATGGGCCAAGCTCTGAGCGTCGACACCGGGGTGGCGCTTCTTCTATCTCTTGGCGCGCTCGGCCTGATCGCATTGCTCACACGCGAGAATCATGGGAACGTACGCACATTGTCGCGAGCCCACGTGAAACCAGGTTTGCTCAGTTCTTCTTACAGGTTCCCACTATCGGCGTTGGCTCTGGCCTGCTCGCTGTCAACCGCGCAAGCACCGAGTCCGTCACGAAGATCAACGAATGGATCTTTGAAGGCTATCGTAAGGTAATATTTTAACCATTTGTTCGTGCAAGCCCTTAATACGCTCTGTCCTTTCGTGCAGTACAAGGCAGGGGTCTTTAAAGTTCGCATCTTCCGCAGTTGGAACTACATTGTCTCGTCGGTGCGCACCAAGCCTCATTACTTGCTTCGAACGATTTGTTCACCCTCTATAGTCCAGGCACGTCGATGAGCTACGCAAGGCGCCTGACGACACGCTCTCGTTCAGTCAAGCTGTCAACGAGGTTGGTTTAGTTATCATATCTCGCAGCATTCGATCTCATCACTTTCGCCTATTCTCACAGACGATGGAGGCTCAGTACACAATGGGAAAACACTTCATTGTTGAGGGTATCCTGCTCACCAAACTCGTCAAGGCTCGTCTCACGCGTAGCCTCGCTGGGCTTTTCCCCGTTGTGACCGATGAAATTGCCGCGGCATTCACTGATGAGATCACGTCCAAGCTTAACGGGAATGGTGCGTTCTGCTACTTAAAATGCAGTCACCGAAGATCACTGACGGCTGGTCTGCAGAGTGGCATGGGATGACCATCGTCCCCCAGTTGATGCGTGTCGTATGCCGCACGAGTAACAGGATCTTTGTGGGTTGCCCTTATGTAAGTTCCACCCACATGTTGTCCCGGCCGCGCCGTCACCTATATGCCAATCTTCATTTCGACAGGCCGCGACAAGGACTACGTCTCCCTCAACGTGCAGTACACCATCGATCTGTTCAATAGCGCACAGACTATCCGCCGCTGGCCCAGGTTCCTCAAGCCGTACGCTTCTCATATATCTTCTGACGTTCTGTAAGGCTGACAAGGGCATGAACCAGATTCGTTGGCCGTTACCTCACACCACTACCACATACCATGCAGCTTGCGCGCAAGGCCATGTCGGAAGAGCTCGAGCGCCGCAAGCGGGAAACTGAAGAGCATGGTCAAGGTGAAGAATGGGACGGCAAGCCGGTGCGCAGTTCACATTTTTGTGCTTGGTGTGCCGCGGCTGATCCCCCATCTTTTCTCATAGAATGATTTCCTTCAATGGATTCTGGATGCCGGTGACGCCAATGATCTCGAGACCGAAGTCCTCATGCGGTCGCTGCTGCGTCTCAACTTTGCCGCAATACATACCACCGCCCTCGTAAGTCACATTTGCTGTGAAGTAGATAAGCTCTGACGCCAGCTGTGCAGAGCTTCACATTCGCACTGTACCACGTTGCCGCCGAACCAGAGAAGTATCAGGAGGTTCTCAGACAGGAGGCGCATGAGATATTGAGCAAACACGGCTGGACCAAGACCGCAATGGAGAACATGCACAAGACGGACAGCATCCTCCGCGAGTCGCAGCGGTTTCATGGCCTTGGGTCTCGTGCGTCTCGTCCGTTCCATTTCGTCCAAAGACTTATGCTTCTATGTGCGACCACACAGTTTCCATGACCCGTAAAGCCATGCAAGACTTCACCTTCAGCGACGGCACACACTTGCGCAAAGGTGACATGCTCAGCGTCGCGTCACGCCCGGTCCATCTTGATGACAGCGTGTACCCGTCAGCGGCGACGTTTGACGGGTTCCGGTTCTTCAACCAACGCACCAGTGCATCTGGCGACGGCGAAGTCACAATGGAGGACCAACTCGTGAACATCGGGCCAGGCTTCCTGTCTTTCGGCATCGGGAGGCATGCTTGGTAAGTCCACCACCATCCTTATATCACTTTTTAATGGGCTGACCGTTTGTTGCAATGCAGCCCTGGGCGGTTCTGGGCTGCTAACGAGATGAAGGCGATGATGGCATACATGGTCACGCATTACGACTTCAAAATGGAGAATGAAGGTGTCCTGCCGTCCGAGCGCTGGAATGGGCCCTCGGTCATACCTGACCCTCTCGCGCGCCTGGTCTTTCGCAAACGCGAAACCACTTTTTACTGATTCTGGCCGCTGCGCTGCGCCACGTTCAAGTGACACGCAGCAATCTATCTCGATGGTTTTTCCTGCTCGATGGTTGTTCCTGATCTCCTTCATGACGAACGTGTATGCCTACGCTGTACCTGTAGCCAACCTCACAATTGAGCGCATTTCCGTGTATTGATCTCTGTGCCTTTGGAAATGTATGTACAACAGTGCAAACCATAGTCCACTACTTGTAGCAGCGACGAGTCTGGATATCATTTGAAAATGGTGAACCACACAAGGAATCACGTTTCTTAGCTGCTGAAGTAATCTTGTGCATCCGTGCCTCTCGCTCGCGCTACATTACCATGGTTGTGCTTGTAGTACTAGTACGTTGAGATTTACTGTATTTCGGCGGTAGGCATTAGCTCGCCAGATTCAGGACCGTGTTCAACACCGTCACCATTCACGTAATGTCACACGTGGTTTTGGGTCGTCGGCGTTTGCTTCCGATTCACCTTGCGACAGGTATCTATGTACGCCCAATGTAATGTCAAAAAATGCATCGGAGGCTGCCGAGAGCGCGTCTTATCCTCCCAAGTCTTGATCGGCAAACCGTCTGTTGCGCATATCTTCGATCTGCATCCAATCTCACGTCTGCCGCAGATTAATTACATAGAAATATGACGTGCGCGTCAAAGATGGAGCGCGAAGTCGTCAGTACCTTGCTGGGCTCGTCTTGTTTCAAAGAACCTACCGCAAAGTTGATTGAGCACGTGCGCAATACGGCTTAGCTCCCTACTTACATAGGCGTCTAAAAGTGCTTCTTCAGCCGTGGCATCAGGCCAAAAGCTACGAATCGATCGATCACAGCTCCCAACGCGCAAAATTTGAACGTGACGACTAATTTTGTGCAATCTAGGTCTAAAACCAGAAGCAGTCTCCCTCAGTTCGAATATGGGATCAGCGACAGATGAGCTACAAATGTAAAGACGTCAAGATGGATCGCGATGATGTACGGCTCGCCTTGTCGGGCCGTATCACTCGGTTCATGCTTCCCCTAGCCTTCGTCTCCAATTCATTATTACTTATCCGCTGATGTGGCCTTCTTCACACCTCACTTTTTCTGGCTGTGATGTCTCGTTCTCATTGTCACCCTGTTCCGCACGTGAATCCGCATATGGTTCTCACTAACTCGTCACACGATCGGGGGGACCTTTAGAGATGTCCATGTCTATCTTCTCTGCATGTCACCTTTGCTCAAGTGCTGGTTTGGTACGTCATACACTCCGCCGCGACTGTCGATTTTGATCCGACCACCAGACCCAGCTAGGTAAGCTTCCGTTCCACTTCTTCGCCCTAATTGATCGCAGGCGCGTCGACATTTATTTTGGTACAGTACTCAAGTGCTATAGGCAGCTACACTTGCGCGCTTGCCGGTGATAGTATCATGGTTGTCTGCTAGTACTGTTCATCCTTTACATCTCAATTTTTGAATGGGCCAACAAACAGATTATCCATGACTCAGACGACTCGTTATCGCTACGATTCAGGTCCGCCTGCGGTGTATAGAATCATTCAATTCCCCAAGTTTGAGCACCCTCCCATTCTTGTCCGCTTTCCCGTTTGTTGAGCTGATACGTCTGCAGTCTCAGACAGAACGCGTGGAACATCTGACACCCGAGGCATGCGCCAATATACCCAGCTGAGCGCTCCACTGATCCCAAAACATATCGTGCGCTCAAACGATTCAACAGTAAGCACAACGTGGTTGCTCTCTTCATGCGCTCCTATAGGCCGTCCTCCGCCGTACCCAATCAAATCTCGTTTCGGACGCCGAACGCGAATGCTCCGCACACGGATGTAGGAAGCTCCCCGCCAACGGGCGGAAGAGTTATTCAAGCATGCATCAAGTGACTCCATTCTGGACAACTCCTAGAAAACCCCGCGGAATTCGAGGTGCGTTATCCCTCATTAACTATCATGAACTAACGGGATATCCTCGTAGCGGCTGACAAACGACCTGCGCAGGAGTTTATACCTCGAGCGTGAAGTCAACCGTGCGCGGGATGCGCCAGACTGCGGGCAAGAAGACTCTTCAAACAAAGGAAGCAGATTGGGGTTACCGCCGCCTTCTCCCGCCATTCACTTGCACGTCACTATATAATGCGTGGGCAGTTCCCACTGTTGCAGCTCAACTTGTTTCCATCAACTGAAACAGTGCGAGTTCCTTCATTCTATAGCGTTGTCTTAGCATGGGCCAAGTCTTCAGCGTCGACACCAGTTTGGTGCTGCTTCTTTCTCTCGGCGCGCTCGGCCTGACCGTGCTTCTCAGCTGGGAGAGTAGTGGAAAGGTACGCTGTCCTGGCGCGTCGTTGTCGTATTCAAGACGGTTCAAACCGAGCAGGTCCCCACCGTCGGCGTTGGCTCTGGGCTGCTGGCTGTCAATCGTGCAAGCCACGAGTCGGTCACCAAAATCAACGACTGGATTTTGGAAGGCTACCAGAAGGTGTGTAACTATCTTATCTTCTCGGCCGTCGTTCTCACCTCCCCGTTCGTTACACAGTACAAAGCGGGGGTGTTCAAAGTTCGCGACTTCCGAAACTGGAACTACATCGTCTCTTCGGTGCGCGTTTCGATGTCAGCGTACGTCGTGTACCGTCTAATTACTGAATTTAGTCAACGCATGTCGACGAGTTACGCAAAGCGCCGGATGATGTTCTTTCTTTTCTGGAATCAGTCAACGAGGTTGGTGTTGTGACAAGATGCAACCCGTTCCGGCTAAGCTGACCTCATGTTTACCCGCAGACACTTGAGGCCCAGTACACAATGGGAAAACATTTCATCGTCGAGGGTCTCCTGATCACCAAACTCGTCAAGTCACGTCTCACACGTAGCCTTGCTGGGCTCTTCCCCGCTGTGACCGACGAAATCGATGCAGCATTCACCGATGAGATCACCTCTAAGCTTGACGGTAACGGTACGTGCTACCACGGTTAATGAAACTTTGCGGTCGCTGACGCTCGGTGCCGTAGCGTGGACCGGGATGACGATCGTCCCGCAATTGATGCGCGTCGTCTGCCGTACAAGCAACAGAATCTTCGTCGGTCTGCCCAAGTGTTTGTCCTACTCACTGCCATCAATTTCGAAGTGTATTGACCTTTAGGCTGATCACAACAGGTCGCGACAAAGACTTCGTCTTTCTCAACGTGCAATACACGATCGATCTCTTCAATAGTGCTCAGACAATCCGCCGCTGGCCATGGTTCCTTAAGCCGTATGTCCAAGCTGCTGCTCTGCGTTTCACTCGCTGAATACGCGACAACCCAGACTGGTCGGCCGATATCTCACTCCACTTCCGCACACCCTGGAGCTCGCACGCAAATCAATGACGGTTGAATTTGAGCGTCGCAAACGAGAGACTGAGGAGCACGGCAAAGGTGAAGACTGGGATGGAAAACCCGTGAGTATTTGGTCACGTGCATACACATTTTTCTCAACGCTGAAATTACATCTAGAACGATTTCCTGCAGTGGGTTCTGGATGCTGGCGAGGCGAAAGACCTTGAGACCGAATCACTCATTCGCTCCATACTGCGCCTGAATTTCGCTGCGATCCATACCACAGCTCTTGTGGGTCTATATCTCAGTCAGCCCCGTTCAGCCACTAACACCTCGTGATCAGAGTTTCACCTTCGCGCTCTACCATGTCGCCGCTCAGCCAGATAAATATCAGGAAGTTATCCGTAAGGAGGCGCATGAGGTTTTAAGTAAATATGGCTGGACCAAGACCGCGATGGAGAACATGCACAAGACGGACAGTCTTCTGCGCGAGTCGCAGAGGTACCATGGCCTCGGGACGCGTGCGTCTCCTCTTATTTTACCGACAAATACTAAACCACACGCGTAGTCTCAATGACGCGCAAGACGATGCAAGACTTCACATTCAGCGATGGCACACAACTGCGCAAGGGGAACCTACTCAGCGTTGCGGCCCGCCCAATTCATCTCGACGACAGCAATTACCCCGCGGCCATGACGTTCGACGGATTCCGTTTCTTTAACCAGCGTGCTACTGCATCTGGTGACGGAGACGTCACTATGGAGAACCAGCTCGTTAACGTTGGGCCTGGATTTCTGTCCTTTGGCATTGGCAAGCACGCCTGGTGCGTCTATTCCCCTTTTTTGCAGGCACTCTTTCTCATATGTGCCGCTCGCAATAGCCCAGGACGGTTTTGGGCGGCGAATGAGATGAAGGCCATGATGGCCTACATGGTCACGCACTACGACTTCAAAATGGAGAATGACGGTGTCCTGCCAGCAGAGCTCAAGGTCGGAGCTGCAGTCATACCGGACCCGACTGCGCGTCTCGTTTTCCGCAAGCGTCAAGCTCCCGTGTATTGATACTTATCATGTTCAATGGTGCGCAAGTGCGACTGAGACAACGGCGGGAAGATAAGATACTCATTCAGATATAGTTGTCTATTCTGATTTGACCAAAGGCGATGTCAGGCTGGAATGTAACTGATCAGCGTTCCTAGCCACGAGCCAACCTTCGATAGACAGTCTTCTGCGGTGTCCGAAATCCGCCGACAGTGCGGCTTGTCCTTCTCATCCGCGAGGTGACTCTTTCCCCCATGCGAATTGGCATTGCTACCGTACAGCTCCATCGATCAAGAGGCTTTAAAGAGCGGCCGCTACTAAGAAAGTAAGCTAGTATTCAAAGTGAGGTGAGATGCGCCGTGAGGTTCAAATGTGGCTCAATTGTGCCAGAGCGATCTCGTCAGCCTCAGATAACCTACTTGACAATTTCAGGCTTCGCGACCTCGGAGTACCCCTTCATTCATTTCCTGCAGGATGAAACAAACGAGTCTGGCGAGCGGCACTTTGATACTACCACAGGTAGGTGGAACCGAGAGATTTAGCACACGGAGGGGCTCCCTATCCCGATCCGTGGCGATAGCTAATTTCAATATGCATAGAACTTGTGGGCACGTTCTGCGACCTGACAGATCGCAGTCATTTACACAGGGTGATAATGAGACGGTATACCTCCGCAGATGGTGGTCCTCCATTGAAAGCCCTACAGCTGCCCCCCCCCCCATATTCCTCTGTGTCTGTGCGTTGGAAAGACAAGTACAAGGATGCGACTTGATGTGCGAGCTGGGGGTGGCTGCTGATGTGTGACCAAACTGCGGTCGTGCGCGCAGACTGAATGTCTACAAAGATGGGAATACGAGAGAAATTGTTCATGACTGGAGCTGATAGCAGGCAAGTTGAAGAATTGTCTACAAATAACGTAGGGTAAGGGATGTTATTTATTGAATGTTGTGATCCCGGTAACTCTCGGCGTCCGAAAATGCGCAGACCGAGCCTATCCTTCTGCATCGCCTTGTTTCCTTATATCCCGTGCCGAGCTCACAGGAATTGGGCGGAGGATGACCAATCAACTCGATGCTGTTTATCCATCCACGGCAGCTGCGCTTGAGAAACACCGGCACACGGATGTCGTGTCCCATGGAACCAAAAACCACTGAGCTATCTCATTTCGCTATACTAACTGCAATTTCAGCGGTGTCAGCATTTTGAATGAGGTTCAAGTCGCTTCTTACGCACTTGGCGCGTAAAAGCGTTTCGTGTGCATTCAGTTACTACGGGAAACCTGTCTCAGCAGTGCGCACCCTTTCATGAACATGGCCCCCGGTGCATGACTACCTCCTCCAAACCAATAAAATGTAATTGGGCGCTGCCTCAGAGTCAGCTCCCTTACTTCCTTTCTAGTTTGTAAAATAAAATTCAAGATGCACAACAAATAGATAAGACTTTGGGTATCTCAATTAGCTACATCATTGCTGAGGTCCCCGATGAAGGTTTAGTAGCTCCTCGAGCTCGCTGCCTGTAGCGCTTTTTTGAGCCCACGGGTCTTGAAGCTGTAGCCGGATTACTGTCGGAAACCGGGTGGCGTGCGTAACTTCCAAATTGCAGTCCGCTAGCCATTGCGAGCAGTTTACCCTGCCCTTCAAGTGGAGGCTGAACTCCTTCAATGCTGGAAGAGATGTCACCCCGAGCTGTCCAAGAGTCATGGGAAACTTTGTATAGTCTTTTAAATGCATATTCTTGAGCTTTATGACGTCCAAATGCGACCACAGTTCAACGAAGCGTCCTTTCGTGAGCTCCGTGTTCCAGCGAATTGTTCTGCGAAGGGCAACACCTGTTTCGCCTGCTAGAAGCTCAAGGGCAGAGACTGTGGTCTCTGTGTCCCGCGTGATTGTGAGCTCAAAGTCGTGTTTAATGTCGCGGAGGATGGTCAGACCAAGTTGTGGGACCACAGCCCTCCGCTCGCCGCGGTTGCGTGGAAGATACTCCACCTCGAGATGCTGCGGCGCGTACGCAGTCAGGATATTCCATTCTGCCGCCATCATTTGATCCTCCCAGAGATGGTAGACGCCGATAGCTCGAAGTGTGCGCACGGATACAGTTCGCTGGGCTGCCGGTGCTATGGTAAGGAAAACGGCGCCAACGCTGGAACTGTACGGTGACAGTAACACGGGGGCCACTCGGTACCTACCGATCCCTAAGACACGATCAGTAGGTACTGAACCCAAAGAAATATTACATGACGTCTGATGGGTGAGCATGATGGCAGCCCTAAAAAGTTGGATCAGTATACTGTTCGCTCCACTGATCGGAGCAGTATACCCGTTCGGAAGCCGGCGCAGTATACTGACATCGATCGGTATACTGAACATGATCGGTAGACCATTCACGTGTACTGAACCACGTCATTAGACTATGTGGGTACACTGAAATCATACTCATTGGACATCCTGATGGATTCGTTTCGGTATACTGACTGGCTTTGGATTGTTCAGTATACGGAAAGAATTGGTATACTGACCGTTCAGTATAGCTGCACATCAGTGTACTGTAGGTTCAGTGTACTGATATGTTCAACGTGCCCGCATTCGCTCCGCTCCCCCATTCTGCTGCCGCTCACCCACTGCTCATGCACGCCGTTCCCGTAATACGTGTAACCTTCATCCCTCGCAGTCTACCGCCCGATTCGACCTCAGACCGTCGACAATTTGCACTACTTCTACCACTCAGTCTGAGCTCGGTACGCGTGTCTTGTTCTTCTACACTTACCACCGAGGACCTCAGCCCGAGGCTATCCCAGCCTCCTGAAGGTATCTGAACGAGCCCGTCGTGCGGAATACAAAAGGCGCAAGGAAGCCGGCGTGGCGTTGGCAACACCGTGACGTAGCAGGGTCACAGGGTCACGTTTTCGACGCGTGTTCGAAGTCCGCGAACTCAGCTACTTCATCCGGCGTCGCTTTGGACCGAAACCAGGCGGAGAGAGCCGAAACTGGACTTGTTTCCCGACGCACTTCCCGCTCGGCGCGCACGACCCCGCATAACCCCACCACGCCCGGAAGACCCACGCCCATACCAACACGAACCCCGTCCGAGCCTTCACCACAAATGCCGGCAATCAGAACCTGCTCAGATGGTGCCCGTCCGCCTTCAACACCCGTCCGCGCGAGCTTGAAGCACAACATCACCGTGTCCGACCTTGATAGTCCGAGCAAGAAGTACACGGTGCTTTACGCAGTGTAAGTTTTTTTTTTTTTTTTGTGACTGGCCTTTGGTCCAGTCCCGACCTTGGTCATGTCTCGTCCGCCCGCCCTTGATGCTCTGTGCTCATACTGCTGCGACCGCTTAGATTTGACCTAGAAGAAGATAAGGAAAATATCCCGCCGTTACATCTGGGTTTGATAACCCCGACGAAAGGTGGGCACTGTGCTGGTTTCAGGCACAATGGACTGATCGTGTCGAAGGATCCCGTCGCACGAGCTTCCGTAAGACCTTGCATGAGAGATCCTCACGACGCCCGTTTAGTAAGCTTGCTTTGAGCATTCTCTTATTCCTCTCGCATGAACTGACGAAAAGATCTGATCATCAGCAACGCTAGCGTCGCCGTCGCGGTCATCATCGCCTTCTCCTTCGCCTTCGCGCCGCTCATCTTTCAGCTCTACATCATCGATGTCGATAGCAAATGAGCTTTCGGCCGTTTTGGCACGCGGAAGATTTGATTTTGAGTCCCTGACGGGGTCGGACTCAGATGAATCCTTGTCCGACTTCGAGAGCACACCGCCACCTTCTCCGTGAATGCAATCGCCACGCGGGTCTCCTTCAGCTTGCCGCCGCGTCTCTCTTGGCTCGACTCCTATTTGTCATTATTCGACTTCCCTGCGCCGGTTTCTCCACATCCGCCTCAATCTGCTTGTCGTCCACGTCATTGGTTCGGTCAAGGCTGACGCCTATGTGCGCCCGCAAAAATACCACGGTCAACATCGTGGCTGAGCGCGACACGGAGGACTGCATACCGCACCATACTCCCAAACTGCGCGACCATGCAGCTCCTCGTACATATTTCGACCTCGCCACGCGCTGTGCACCACTTCGTTCCACGTACTGCGCCACAGCTCGCTCCTCTGCCGGCTGTCATTCTTGACTTCACCCTGTGGAGCAGTCGCCTCCGACTAATCGTAGGCCGTTGGTATCGACGTCGTTCAGTGTACTGACTGAAATCTTTTTCGAGAGCACAAGTTTCCTGTATATACATTCAATCAAGAATCATCTCACACATCATGAGCTCGCGCGCGTGAACTCAGTCTGACAAGGGCAACGTTCCTCTGTCTGCCATAACGGACGGGATTCCAATGGCGGTATGCTTATGACCCCCGCCCACCCGGAATACAGGATGATCATGCGCAGCGGTCGTCATCTTACGACCAAGGCTATTCCGGCTTCGATGGAAGCGCGAGTGAGAGTAGCGTGCAAGAAACCGTGTCTCCAGCGCTCGCATCCCCCGCAGAACTCGTTGGCAAGACTCTCGGCTAGAGAGACGGCATAGCGTTGGACCCAAAGTACATACTCGTCAGCTCGCCTCTGTGTGTAGCAAAAGATGCAAGAACCCAGGCTGGACAGTACCGACCGCAGTCAAATGTTACGGGTAGCGTTGCCGAGCTGCGCGGGATTGTGGACAAGCAGAGCAAAGGCTCATCGAGATCCGGGAAGAGCTGAGGCAGTACCAAGTACGCTACACAGTAGAAATCAAACGTAATGTTAAACTTGTTGTGACACAATGTCGTCTCACGTCAATACGGTGAATACGATGGCAGACCTTGCATACACGACAACTGTCAGCGAGCGGGGTTCTCTGGTCTTGAGTCATCTCAGAGGTGCGAAAGGGATGTTTATACGTTCAGGCCGAAGCTGAGTCCTATGCAACATGCGTCGCCGAGGCATCTCCTCTCCCACACATTGAGCAAGGAGAATTGGAGGAGTCGATTTCGTCAACATGAGAGTGCGAATACGATGGTGAGAGCAACTCCTCCCGGACGTCGTTCGGAAGATAGTCAAGAAGCCCCGTGATATCGATGCCATCCGGGAAACGAACGGCTTCACGAGGCTGAAAGATGCGCCAATCTGTAGAGATTGTTTTGTAGCCCGGCTTTCCCGTCTTACGACGTTTCCCCCGTCTTGCATCATGGTCCATACTGGCGAACTTGCTAATCTCACTTGATTCTTTATCAGTGAGCTGCGACAGTGCTAAACGCGCCGAATTTCGCAGGGTTAGGCGTTCGAAGACGGCGGCTGTTGCATATACGTCATTGAATGCATCTGGCAGGTGTGACGAACGAAGTGAGTAATGTCGGACGAAGGTTTCGAGTCATTCACTGACATTGAATCTGGCTGTCGTCAGTAGTCCATTCCAGTTGCTGCGAGTTAATTCCTTTGATTTGACGAGATCTAGGCGAAGATAGACGGCGACAAGTGATTGCAGCCCGGGAGGTGCTGGCCAATGAGGCGGGTCCAACAGACAGGCAAGCTCTTGAATGCAAACACATGGAGTTGCAACAACTTGAAAACTTCTCAGCAGCTGATATGCATCGGCTAGTAGTGTCATGAGCTGGCTTTGGTTATTTCCATAGCACTAAAGCTCACATCTGAAGTCACACATGATCTTAGTTACTGTCGAATCGGTCAAAATACCGATGATCTCAGACGGGGGTTTTGCTGTTAATTACTCAAGATATTGAGCACATTGCACTCCTCACTGCAGCAAGCAACTCACAGGCATGGAAATTATATACCACCACGGCCGTGTCGGGTGTGCTGAGCTGGAACACCGAGACAATCCCAGAAGTGGACGTCCATTCAGCATCATAGGCAACCCAATGTAGGCGACCAATACTGCTGCGTAAATTCTGTACTTGGAGTCTGAGTTGAGTGGAGGCACTGCTAGCACTCATATCAATGATAATCTTGCGACGGACATCGTGAAAGGTGGCAGAACCCCAGATTGCGTTAGTTGCGCCGCGAGTCTGTATGCTGTCACGGCGTCCGCGCGAACCGCATTTTCGGTAGATGTGCTGAAGGTGGATGACATGCAAAGCAGTTGCACGGTGTATAGTTCAACCTGCAACGGCTCGGTCACATCCTATTAGCCAGCGGGTGATGAACAGCCACCTGCTTATCTAGAGAGAATGTCACGGGTTGCTTCCAGCCCTGTCGCGGTACACCGACGGCTAGGCTGAGCTCGCGATTGGGATAGGCAGGCGGCTATAGGCGGAGACGAAGTGCACTAGAACGAAGCAGAGGGTCTTGGGCAACATTATATAGCACGGGATCAGAATTGATGCAGTTACAACATTCCGTGATGTGACTATACCCTCGCGTAGTGACTGCTTAGCTGTACGAGCAGTATACAGTAAATTTCACCTTCCCATTTATAGACTACAACGAGATTACACGTCAGAACATGGATCCTCGCATCGCTTATAGCAGAAAAACATCTGGGCATTCCACGTGAAATGGCCATATGTATCCACTCGCGTCATTCATTCCAGGCTCTAGCCAAAAGCCAGCCCTCTGTTGGGTTTCCACGATCGCGTGTTATCTTCTGGCGGGGCTGATCTTCGACGCTAGCTCTTGCAGTCTCATGCTCTTGCGCAGGTATTTCTGCGGAAACTCGTGCGCGTTGTGCTTGCACCGCCGTTGGTGCTTGGCCACTGTTGCTCGAGCACTTCCAATCGTGATCGCGGCGTGCTGGAGGTCTTTTGCGTGAACCCATCGAGACTGGGTCCCGTTATATCTGCATTTATGAGGGGGATACCGGTGTCCGCCCCACCTAAGGACCCATACAATGAGCGTTCCGATTCTCATAAGCGCCGTATACCCACCTTCGCGGGCCTCCAAAGTATTGGTATTTCTGCTCACATGTTGTGGACTTGAATCTGAGGCTGTTACATAGTTAGTATCTATTCTCACTGGTTCAAAAATCAGGGATGACACACATGCGCGCGTTTGCTCGCGTTCGCTCCGACGCTTCTGTTCGAGTACTGCCTGTGCCAGCTGAAGTGCATGAAGAGCATCAGCTGGCCCAACTATACTGCGCCGTCTCCATAAAGTATCTGACATTTCTGGGTGGCTGAATCGGCGAAGTTGTGTTCCGATGCTTGCCACAGGAAGACAAGCAGTATTTATACTGTCCAAATGGATTCTTACACTCGATGACGCACACATCTCAATGCGAGGTTGTATCAATTTATGATTGTATAACACGAGCGCAGGAAGGTTTCAATACAGTCTGCCACGAGCGTGGCCATAGTGGTTATCTCTGCGAAGTGCGAACTGCAAGTCTCCCATCATGAACTTGAAGAGGAGGATGGGTTCGGGTGACTGTCTTGATGTCGCCTTCGCATCTTCTGGCGTTTTCGACGGGTTTTACGCGCGTTCCGCTGCCGCTGCCTATCCCAATATTCGTGCACCAGGTCTCTCATATTACTGCCGATCGGTTAGAAATTATATGGAGCAATAACGAGATTGCTAACTATGTGTCGCTTGCAGTGACGAGACAGTTCTCTGAATCTGGGTATCCCTTCCATTTGACCATGTATGCTCTCTCACCCTGTAAATGTAACCCCTTCATGACTTTGGATGACAAGTCCAGGGGACAACCTACATGCACAAGCGCATCTGCGCCGTCGACGTGCCCAACGACGAGTTCTGCCTCGAACTCTGGGTCTGAATCCTCGGGGAGGTGTTGACTCTGGTGGCACGAGTGTGAGCTCGGGTTTGGTAGGAGGAAGTCATCGGGCAAGCGTTGTTGGAGGTAGTCGTGGCCGGGCCAGAATTTAAGCCGTGAACTCGTGTTCGGGTGCTGTAACAGGTCAGAAGTTGGCATGGTTGGTTGTATACTTGCACAGTAGCGAGACGACTTTATTATCATAACATCCCACGATTACGGCGACCCCCGGGCATCTAGTTGGTTATATTGGACGAGTGCTTGACCTACAGCATACCTACCAACGGGATAGTTCCGCGCCGGCGGTGTCGGTCATGGGATTATATGGCGCCTGAATTCATGCTGGTATGATTTTCAATCAAACTTCGGGCGGACTTGGATATTTTGGAGAATATTGTTACAAAAAACGCTCGTAGCTATTTGCTGCCCCATACTCTACGCTCGTATACCTCGGCCAGAGCTTCATTGCTCAGTTCCTCACCATCCAGAATACAATACTCCGCTGCAGCTGCATAGGCGTTCTGCACGGCTGCGAGCGCGCCATCGGAAACCTCTCGAGTCTTGGCCGATGAAAGTGCTCGAATGAACAACGCGACTCTTCCACGACCAGGGTATGCTGCACGCCGAGATTCATGAGATGGTCGCTCACCTGATCTGACTCGGAAGGCCAAATGATATCGGCAAAGACAACAGCACCGCAACAGATCACCAGGTCGGAATCGTGGGGCAGCAAGTTGGTATCGGAGACGGAAAGTTCGCCATTCATCGCAAAGGACCTAAGGGTCGCATCGAACGGGTGAAGAGCAAGTAGAACGTGTCGGTGGAGCAAGCTGACGACGGCCTGATTATGGCTGGCGTTCGTGAAAATCGAGAATGAGTGGTTGATGATGATCGAGGCTTTCATCGACAGAACATAGTGCCACGGCCGATATAATGACCACCAACGGCACACGAGTGCACCGGAGTGAACACTTGATGTAGTGTGAGAGGCGGTAGAATACTGCATTCTTTTGTGAGCATTATGGTATGTCAAGTCTCGTAAACTTACACCCATTCTCCGGCATTGAGATTGATAATGTAGCTGTCAAAGAAGGACTCGTCGTAGTCGCTCAGGTGAATCTTCTTCCTATCTGAAAGCTTCTTGCGCGGGATCTTGACGATGACTCGCTTCACACCGTGTTTGACGTGAATAATGGTGCAGAAGCCGCTAGCGTCCATATGGGTGCCCGTCCAGGAGCCGGCGAGTGTCATCAGACAGAAGTTGAGTTGCGAAACAGGGCACTCCTCGGCGGCAGGGTAAACGTGACCACGCGTATTGTCGTAGAGTAAATGTAGATCACAAAATGGACTGGTCTATGTTGTTAGTTGCTATTCATAACTCATCTTGCACAACGTACCGCCGAAGCCAGTCAACATAGTCAGCGGTATGCTGAGGCGTCCACTGAGGATATTGATTCCACCGCTTTCCTCCAGGAGCGCGAACTTGGTGAAGGTCCCAGAGTGACAACGTGTACAGCTGATCCTTGTCATCTACGGGAGCACCATGCACGTCCGGCACCCGCCCTTGCATGATGGTCGTCGGCGGTCCAAACTCCGCGACGCGCTTGGCAAAGGCAATCCAAGACAGCGTAGGCAACGGGACTGTTGTCAAGCGTTCCAGCAGGCAGCAGTGTGCTCGGTCTCTTCCTCCCAGTCGATCTCCATCGCGTCATCGTCCAAGACAGCAGGAGAAGCGCGGCCGACTCGACCTCCGATCTTGACCACCAGCAATGAAGCGACGCAGTGAACGCACATGCTCACGCTGAGACATGGGAGCCAGCCATGGACGCGGGAGGTGGCAGTTGAAGAGGAGCACAGGGTCGACCCGATCACTCTGTTCACAGCTGGTCCGACGAAATGGGAGAAGCGCCCTGGTCGATTGGCTGATGTTGGTCTGAGGGCGCAGACTCATCGGGCGCCATAGAAGCTGAGTGACATGGCGAGCAGAATGCTGAATGCGCTGTCAAGGTATCGATCTCTGTGATTCGGGTCGGCGCGTCACGCAACCTGAATTGCTTTCGTGCATCTGAGCAAAAGCACCGCCACTGGGTGTCAGCGGCAACAAGTTGAACAGGCTGGAGCCTATAAGAAGGGTGAGAATGCTGCGAGTCCTGTGACAGTGGATAGACCTACTTCTCGCAAACTCAGCCAATCCTCTGGCAGAGAATAGATAGGAAGATGACGTCCGCCGGCACTGGCGTCGATGTCCCACTCTTCTCCCGTGACTTCACGCACGGTATCGAGCTCAAACTGATTGACAGGTTTCGGTGTGTGTGTCTTGCACTTTCTGTATTTAGCCGCAGCGGCGACAGCCTGTTGTGTAGCAGCACGTCCCATGGCGAGGTGGCTCCGCAAATCGATGGGTTTGGTTCTTTGCGGAGCGGCGGACAATTTGCCGATGCTTGGAACGCTTCTTCGTATTTTTCTTCCTAACAGAACCAGTCGAATCCGCTGGTCGAACCTCTTCAGATGCATCGGTGTCCATGTCTTGATCCTTGAACGTCCTGAGTACGCTGTACTGAGGCTGTGAACACACACTTACATCAGATTCGCTCGATAAATCATCGTCTTGAGCAAGTTCATCGGCCGAGTCTTCTTCCATGTCCTGAATTGATGATGATAATATTTAAGTCCTCGGTGCAGCTTCGGGTAGAGGCTTACCTGTGATGTGTCTGAAGAGGTATCTCTTTCGGGATGTGAGGCCGCAGCTTTTTCGTTCTCCTCGAAGCATCTGAGCACTCGCATGTGCAAGGGAATCGAGGAAACCACTTACATTTGATCTTGTACCTGCATTGGAAGCCTGGTCCTGAGTATCATGCTCTATGCCCGGGGTGGGAGAGGTCACATCGCTACTCTTGGGCCCCATGAGCATGCAAACGCAGGGTGTCCGAGTAATGATTCACCTGCAACGCGCTTGGTGTATTGAGCCCGTGAGAGTGTGTGTCAGGTCCATCTTGTTCCGTGCTCGGACTTCGAGCGACGTTGATGTTCTATATGCCAGATGAAAAACACGAATTTCGAGCTCTGAGCGATACTTGCCTGTGTCGAATCGGATTTGGAATTTGCGTCAGAACCTTGCACTTGCTCTTCTTGACTTGCGATTGACGCTGCTGCATCATCCTTCGAAGGCGTGAGCATGTGCGTGTGTGTAAAGCACCCCAGAAGAGCGTGCCTGTGATGACAATAATCCAGGGCTTGCTTCATCCATATCGTGGCTAGCGAAGCCTACCTGCAACTAAGGTGCTATTAATTCCAGAACCGAAACGTGGTAAGATAATGACTCTCACATCAGAAGGGGAAGTATACTCCTGATAGACAGTTTCCACCCATCTCGAGATATCGGATGAAAATGGGGTTGGTGAGGTAGCGTTAGACTTGTCCGACGCAAGGCTGGGTAAAGATATGTCTGTCGTGATAGTCGTGGACCGTCAACGTTTCGTCTCTAACCAATGATACAGACACACCGGCTGTGGAGTGCGAACCTTGGGCCGCCACACTGAGCGACGATTGATCAGCATCACCACCGTTGTCATCGGAACTAAGCAGGGCTGGATAAATAGCCGGCAGGCTGGAGGTCAGTGGTTGGGGTGGGTTGGCGCAATGTGGAGAAAGAGCTCCGCTTCCGCCATGCACGGGCACAACATTGCAGGTCTCAGCTGGAATCTGCTGCGAATCGATGGCCATGTCGCTGGTAGTGTCTTTTTCTGAGCCAATCGTAAGATTTTTCAAGGATAGAGTAGCTCCGTGAGTGAGTGAGTGAGTGTGATCGAAATTACTTACGTCGAACGGATAGGTCGCGAGGATTGATACTGCGTTCACTCGAGTCTATAGTGGTAGCGGTGGTATTGGGCAATGACGAAGAGTTTCCGGATTCTCCAAATCCGTCCAGGCTGAAACTTGTGTCTTGGAGCGTCAAAAGAGCAGTAATTAACTCGTTGTCCGTCATAGAGGTGCTGGGGAAGGGGGTCGAGGCGGAGGCTAGCATGAGTAG